>JAEMOT010002616.1:0-84328 GCA_019297695.1 Apostasia ramifera | reverse complement strand
CACCCGGGCGCCGATGCAGCGGCCCTTGCTCATTTTTTACTGTATTCAGGCAATACAGCGCGTCGCTTCCAGGGAACGCCCTAGCTTTAACGCAATTTTCTAAAGGATTCATGTCATGATTTATTCGACAAGTTTTACGCTGGCTGTCGACTGCCTAACGTAACCCTCCGCGTTTCTCATCCGGGACTTGGGACCCGGCAACGGCGCGTTATATCACATCATATATAAAATTAAAAATTAAAAATTATCTTTATTTCATATCCTACACATATTACTAAAATAATAACTAACTTATATCACATCCCTCGTATATCCCAACATAATAACTAACTTTATATCTCAATATAATAATTAAACCTTACAATTAATGTTGGCATTTTGGTCCTGCTCATTTAATTCAAACTATCCCCAATGTCTACTAATAATGTTCTCAATTCTATATTCATTCTAAAGGTATAATTTAAGTGGGTGGTATGAGGTACCTAGATTAGAGTGAGATGATTATATTATGCAACCTAAATTAAATCAACTTGCTAAAATTAATGATAAATAGAGTGAATAAATAAAGATCCCTCATAAGATGCCCCAATTTGATGTAATTTTTTAGTACCAAGTTGATGCGAGACAATATAGGATGATATGTAAAGGTTTAAATAAGTAAATTGAATTAATTTGTTATTGTGAATATAGCTCAATATTTTTCTAAATATTTTATATGATAATTTTAATGTTTAATTATACTAATTAAATGCTTTTAAAATTACATCTAAGTCGAATCCTTTGATAAATAAAAACTTATCAGTTTGTTTAAGTCTTATCAATTTAGAATTCGATAAATCTGCTGTAGGATTTAAGAACTAAATTTGGATTTACTCATTAATTTTGAATTTTCTCTCAATAATTTATGGTCTTATAATTAGAGGTAAATTTACAGGCAAATTTGATTAGTTAGTAATTAATTAGTTTGATATGAAGAATACCTCAATAACAGGATTATAACACAACCAATTAAGCCAAGTTTGGATAACTTTTGTTAATAATCTCGAGTAGAGCTAATGTAGTTCGTTCTCATGGAGGGGGTGTGGGGATTTGGCACTAGTTGGTAGCTCTAAAGTGAGGACTGGCATGGTATCGATAGGCATGAGGTAGAATGTGTAGACCAAGAGGAAGAGGCACGAGTGAAGCGGGTATAAGGCGGAGAGCGCTTAAGGCAAATGAAGACTAAGTGGGTTTTGCATGAATAGGTGCAACTTGGTTATGCGATGGGCTCGATGCAATCCACGTGAGAGGTGGCGATGCCACGGTCAATGCGATATAGCGACAATGCTGAGGATGCTTGCGGTTATGTGAAGCGTGAGGGCAGTGTTGATGCACACAATGATATAATCTTTCATGGCTTAGCCATAGCAAACTGGATGATTGGATGGTCTATGGATGAGATGATTGCTCGTATGGGTTGTCCGGTGCATTGTAGAGCCCTTGCAATGTTGCGAAAGAGGAGCTGTTGGTATGCTATCCCACATGAATTTGAGCTGGACAACGATAGTGGGCTTGGACTCGAATGAATGTGCATTTGAGGATGCAGTAGTCAAGAGAAATAGAAGATTTCTTATTTTCACTCAAATAGAAAGCTAGGATGTTAAATGATTCATACCTAGGACCACCATACCTTTCCCTTCATCGGAATATCAATTCTATGTAAAAGTTATAATTTAATAATCACAACTATAATTTTTATAAATTTACCATATATTCTATTTGCATAATGTAGGAATTGGATATTTTTGTAAATCCGCTAAAAGCTAAATCAAATAAAAAATTTCTTTATATTACTAATTCTTCACACCTGCAGTATTTAATGAATAGAATTTTTAATAAATAATTACATCTAAGTCTTTAATTTCTACAGTTCTCTCTTAAGTCCAATTTAATAAATAAATTTTTATTAATGAAACATATTCTCAGACTCTTTTAGTATGAACAATGTTTGACTCTTTGAAGTAGTATTTGATTGTCAGTTTGAGCAACTTTTTGTGGCCTTTATAGTAATTTGTGATATTTTGTGTTGTGATCCTGCTTTTTGGAAGTTAAGGTTTTGGATACCTTGGCATCTTTGAAGGGTTTGCCCAATGCCGTTTACGCAGCTTTTGTATAAGTTTTATTTGGCTGCTAATCTGTTCTGAAATACTGATTTATACTCTTAATTTATTTGAGAAAAATATACTATTTTGAATTTGTATAATATACCTTTTTGTGTGGATCAAACTATTTATATTGTAATAAGATCCACCTGAGATTATCTTCTGAAATCCTTTTTGTTATATATATATTTACTTTGAAGATAACAATTAACTACCTGTCATCTGTTAACTTGTTTGCTTGATGATCTCAAACTTTAAGAAGAATCAAGGATGGATGAACCCGCATAGGATTTAGTGGCGTATTTTAGCACTCTATTGTCGTTTTATTATCTGTATTTTAATTTAGTGTGTTTGTAATAAGTTCTCAGGAGACTATGAACTATTTGTACTCATAATATAAATATTTGTATTTGAGTTTGAATTATGTGCCGGCTTTATATATTCTGAAAATTTCACTTAGCAATTCAAATTTCTTAAGTATTATGAAGAAATTCAGGTTGGGGTGTGAATGTTATTCATAAAATTAAGGCGGAATAATTAAAATGGAGAAGTGCAATAGCAGATTTATGCAACTAAGATGCCTACCAAGTTGAATGGACGAGCTATGTTATATGGAGTGAATATTAGGCAATAAAGTGGCAAGGGGTAGATGAAGAATGGCTGTAGATAGGCATCAAAGGTGACCTTAAATTACGTATGCTCACAGAAAGCATTGCTTTACATAGGAGTTAAATGGAGAAGAGAAATCATGTAGACAATGCCGAATAGTTGGGATTAAGGCTTTGTTGCTGCTGTTGTTTATGCATACAAACTTTTTATGGAGTTTGGCATAGTAACTTTTGAGTTAGAACTAGATCTGCTTTAGGATTATTCTGAAAGTTGCTTTCCTTGAATTTAGTCTAGAACAAACTCTGTTGTCAGCATATAACATTAGGAGAAAAATTGCCTAGTGGGGTAACTATTGGCTGTTTTATTGTTGCTTGAAAAATCAAATCGCTGTCCAGAAAATTCAGAGGCACGATTACCTCCTGTTGTTCTTAATGCTACAAGTGATTTTATAAGCTGTAGACTGTTTATAACTACTTATTACTAGAATCACAATTCGAAACTGGATAAAACTTCTTCTCTTGTTTGCGGTATGATGCATCATTACAGAAAAAAACCTTTCGTTGAACTCATACTGTCAATTGCTTGATGACGTGCAATCACTTGCACAATTCCACTTGTCAATTGCTTCATTACATGCAATCACTTGTACATTTTCAATCGCCATTTATTTTGACCTTTCATAACCAGGCCAATTACTGTTTGTCTGGATGTGACACCAATGATTCCTATGGAAGAAAACTTTTGTTGTTCCTGAATTGGAAATACCTCGAAGCTATGGTGTGGAAGAAATATGCTCACCTCACCTCTCAATCTTCTTTCTGTTGCTAATTCAGTGATGAGATTGCTTGCATTATTTTATGGAACCAGGCAGCTGCATATTTCTACCATGGCCGTGTCCTTGGCAAGGGCAATACCCCAAGCAGTCATATCAGTGCACTTTAAGCAGCTGAAGAACTACTAGAGGATAGTAAGAGAGCCTGCTTGAGTTTCTGCATGGCAGCACCTGTGACCAGGTTTAATCCATATTCTTGTCAGATCACATGATAGTCTAATACTCATAACATCCTCTCATTTCTCAGAGTACCTCCTGCATGGGGTGTCATGAAGCATTTGAACAAGGAAATTCCGGAGAATGTGTCAAGGAAGTCTCGGATGTATGGCTATCTTCTTGAAGGAGGCAGGTATGCCATTGCAGTCTTGCCTATGATATTAACCTTCTATTACTTTAGCTTTGCATGCCTATTCGTAAATAATTCTTTTTGACGTTTGTGTTTCCACTGATAGTACATGCAGTGATGCCTGCCATGATTTTTTATCTTTTCTTGAAGTTATCATGCCTTTTGTGGAATTTGACATTTTTTCTTATCATAGTATGTAATTTATTTTCATATGTTCTTTTTTTTGATAGTATATTTTCATTTGTCACCTAATAGATACTTCTGGAAATTGGTTTTGTTGAAATGTTAAGAACGGACAACAACTACTTCCTCTGTTTCTCAATAGTAATGCTGAAAAATGCTGCAGGAAAAAAATAAAATAACTAATAAAAATGGTGATCGACCCAACAGTAACTGCAGTAGATCCTCATCCTGGCTCCTCTCCTCTCTCTTTTGCACTATTTGATTTTCTCTTTTTTTAGGGGTATGCATTATGTAGTGTATTTTGGACTACTTCTCTTTTTAAGATATGTTAGATTTATATTTAATTAGGCCTCCGATGATTGGAAAATATCCCTGAAAATCCACTCTTTCTTTCAAAATATCCATTTATTTTAAGCATATGTTTAACCAGATAGTACATTAGATTTCCCTTTTTGTAAGAAATTATTGATAAGAAAAGCCATTATAAGCATATGTTTTTGAGTGATGAGCTGGGATGTCTTTTCTTGTTAACTTCTCTTAAAAGTCAATAGTTGAAACATTTTTGTCTTTTTTTTCCTTGATGATGACCTACAAGCTTAAAGTTTTGGGAGGCTTGGTTTAAGGGTGATGACAATACTTTAAAATAATAATAGCCCAAAATTTTAGTTGGATCGAAAAATAAGTGAATATTATGATAAACTTTCGAACTGCAAAGCTTGGATTGTAGAACACTATTTCAAGTTGCCTGATCATGAGGCCCTATGATATTTAAATTTCTAGAAGAAATTGAACTCAAGGCAGGCGAAATGGGTCGAGTTCTTGCAAGAGTATACTTCTGTATTTAAACATAAGACTAATTGAAAATATAGTTGCAGATGCTTGAGCCATCGAGTTTCACTTTTATCCATTATGAGTGTCTAAGTTGTGAAATCTATAAGCTCATTGAATTTTAGGAGGATTGTCCTGACTTTGAGATCATGTATACTGCCGTAAAAAGATAGCCAATTAAGGGAATTCGCTGATTTCCTAATTCAAGATGATTATCTTTTTTGTGGCCATAGGTTATGCTTACCGCGAACATCCGTTAAAGACTTCATTCTTTAGGCGCTATGCACAGGTGGATTAGGTGATCACTTTGCCTAAATAAAACAATTGAGGCTGTAAACTATTAATTTTATTAGCCAAATCTCAAGAGAGACGTCGTGCACATAGTTGGCCAGTGTCGGACTTGTGGCATTGCGAAATAGTAAAAGCAAAATATTAGACTATATATGCCACTACCTATACCAGATCATCCTTGGCAGGACCTTAGCATCGATTTTGTTCTCGGGTTGTCTAAAACAACTGACAAACATGACTCCATCTGTGTTGTGGTTGATCGGTTTTCTAAAATAACATATTTTTATCCTGTTCTAAAACTTTAGATGCCTCTAGAATTGTATGTTTGTTTTTCAATGATGTTGTTAGATTACATGGGCTACTAAAATCAATGGTATTTGATAGGGATACAGAATTCACTAGTTATTTATGGATTACCTTGTGACACTTGTTCGACACCAAATTAAAATTTTCTACTGCCTTTTACCCACATATTGATAATTAAATGGAAGTAGTCAATAGGAGCTTAGGAAACTTGCTTTGTTATTCAGTGAAAGAAAATGAAAGAAGTTAGGACTTTGTCTTATCTTGTGCTGAGTTTGCATACAATAATTTTGTCAATAGGTCTGTAGGGATAAGTTCATTTGAAATTATGCATGATTACAAGCCTACAGTTTTTATAGACCTCTTTCACTGCCTGTGCATGTTAGGATGTTCGAGTTTGCTAAGTTATTTGCATAGCTTTTCAGGGAACTGCATAAAGAGATTATCAAAAGAATAAGTGATAGAAATGGCAGTTGTGAGGAACTAGCAAATTGTTACAAACGAATACAGAAATTTTCAGAAAGTGATTATATGATGATTCGGGCTCGACCTGAGCGATTCCCATCTGGAACTGTTAAGAAATTATAAACTTGTGAAGTTAGTCCTTTTAAAATTATAAAGAAAATTGGCTCAAATGGGTATGTTGTTGGTTTACCAGCAGAATATGTCATTAGTTTAACCTTTAATATCTCAGACCTAGTGGCATATATAAAGAGCCAATATTACATACCCAGTAATCTGTTTGAGCTTTCATTACTCATTAAGAGTGAACCTTTGCCCTTTTTTTCACTAGCCAAATCCACTTATAAACGAGAGCAAATAGAGTATGTTTTTGATAGGCAGATAATTTCCACAAGGAATCGAGGATAACAGCGTTATTTGGTTTGTTGGAAGGGTTTACCTCCGTCCAAGGATTCATGGATTACTAGAGATGCGCTGCAGATACTTGATCCAGATTTGCTAAAGCGATATCACAGTAGAAAGGACTCCTACTCGACAAAGTCGAGTCTTTCCCACTCGGGGAGAGTTGGTGGGGAACCACGATCGACCGTCGATTCATGCCTAGCAGAGTTTATTGTCGACGATTGAGATCTAGCTGCATTGCTTCGATCTAGATCGATTGATGGTCATGACAGATTCAAAAAGATGGATGTTGTGGATTGCTGACATGATGGATTAGAAATCTCCCTATTCATTCTGATTACCTGAATGCAATAATTTCTCCTTAAGTGAACATTTTAGATGATAATTATCAGTTATCGTACAAATGTAGTGATTTCTAGTTTCATCCTTGTTCAACAAGTTATTTTTCTTTGTAGATTCGCTTTTTTTTTGTAAAATCTACTGTTATGTTAATAATAAATACATTTATTAATATTGAATGGTGGATATATTTAGTAATACTTTTATAATAATGATTGTTCCTCGTATAATAAAGCCTTGATCTCTTTTATAGGGTCAAAAAAGTCACAAAGATGTCAGAGAAAGTGGTCTCTGGAGTTCTAGATGGTGTTGTTAAGGTTTCTGGATTTGTTACAGGCTCTGTTGTAAATTCAAAGCCTGGCAAAAAATTCTTTGGACTGTTGCCTGGGGATGTTGCTCTTGCTACTCTCGATGGGTTTGGTATGTGATCATTTTTGGGAGATTTCGTTTTGAGATGATTTTATTTCTTGCAATTATTTTGTAGTTGTTATTTCTAGTTCTGCGACTATTATTTTAGGCATGGTATCTTGTGTTTTCTTCTTGTGCGGGAAAATTATGTTAGGTTGTATTTTTATTTTTATTGCATCAATTGTATGGAGGTTTATATAAATGTCTCCCTGATTATTATTTGATTCAATGCTGAATGAAATATTATTGTCTTTTCCCTTGAGATTGTTTTATTCTGGATTGAATCGATACTCCGGATAAGAAACGACTTGATTCTTGGGTGAGAATCCCTAAACCCTATCACTCAAGCTCATCCCCTCTAAGTTCGATTCCTTCCTCTTCGATCCCTCTCAGCATTCACCTTACCCCATCCTTTTACACGTTTTGATTGCTGTGTGTAATTCACTAATCTGCGCACATCTTCTCCGACCATGTTTTGCTGCGCTAGTTCCCGCCCTTGAATGCTACCCACGGCGACCACAACACCCATACTGCTTGCCCTTACGGCGTTCGTATCTCACCGACACTGCGAGTCCTCATCGTGTCCGTGCCGACCTATGCGGTGATGGCATTGTTTGAGCCTACGAACTTCTGTCGAGCTTGAGTAGCACCAGAAGATGTCGCCTAAGCCAAAAAAGATGTTGCCCAAGCCACATCGTCCACGCGGCCGCCCTCTACCATCGCGCCTTGCATGTCTACGAGACACGAGTTAAGCCACATGAGCAGGTGCACTCGTCGTTAGCTCGCATTTCCAAACCCTTGCACGTGATCCTGTGCCATCCAAGTGGCCTGATGGGCTCACAATAGCCCTAATTTTTTTGAAATTACATAGTGGTCCCTGAATGTTTGGGATTTAGGTACGAATTTCAGTAAAATTTTTAACCTGGTTAATCAAATACTGTGGAATTTCCTGCTTGCTTAAGATTTGCTCGAATTTATTTCACATATGTGACCTTTCATTAATGAGTGCACTAATAACTGTTGATTAAATATTATTAGAACCTGTAATTTTGTTGTCTTGTTTCTGATTTATTGAAAAAGGAATTGAGCCCTAATCTGAGTTGGTAATTTTTCAATTACCTTTGATTCTATTTATTTAAAATTGTAAAAGAATTAGTTTAACTAATTTCTTATTCATCACAAAATTAAATCAAAAAATTTCTAGATTAATTTGCTGTACAAAATTTATTGATCTTTGAATTTGCATTATCATTCATCTATCCTGCATCACTCGATTGTTGTTGTTAATTAAAGCTTCAAAGGTATTGGTTGAATCTTAGATTATTTGTTGGGCTCTATATATTTTAAAAAATTTCTTTGGTTTTCCCCACCTCCCATCCAAGGTTTGAACCCATGGAAAAGCAAGGAAATCTTTTATCTATATACTTATTCTACTCTTTGGAACGTGAGAACACCCAAGTGCCCATGCTATTTAACTTTCCCTGCCCTTCTCTTCACAAATTAAATTGTGCTATGGCTTGTGATGCATAAAGATCTTGTGCAAATTATTTTGAAATTTAGTTAAAGTTGGCTCAATTTATGTTGTCTTTTTTTAGATTTGATGATTTGATTAATGAAATGTGCTAAATAAAATTTCATAAAAAAGTTCAAGTTGGCAATGGATCTGCTGGTTCAAACTTGAGCTGATTCGAATTGGAACTCAACCGGAAATGAAATTATTTCAAAGCCATGTCAAGTTCAAGTCAAACTTGAAAATTTCGCGTTCGAGTTTGGCCTAGATTAGTTGCAGAGCTTTACATACCTTTATCTGGGACAAGTCCTGGAGAGTGCCATTCATCTCTTCCATGTTCTTGAAAAAAAAAAAGGCGACTATATGGTGTTACATCCATCTTAACTTTTTAAAAACATTCAAACTTGCCTAAGTTTCCTGTGATTCTATGTTGCAGTGTTTTAGAATCTCAAATATTTTAAGCATTGACATGCAAAATTACTTTTTTGACATTTATTATATTTGAATATCAAATGTTCTCTGTTTTATTACCATATGATGAATGAATTTTGTAACTGGTGGTGCAGAGTTCTGCAATCCTTGCCTGACCTGCCAGAATTTCCCCTCTCACTACGGCCAGACGATTATGAACTGCCAGAAGTCCATGCATCATGGAACAGACAGAGCAGCAAGCCTCAGATTCAAATCCTGAAGGCAAAGCTCAATGAAGATGAGGATGATGTGTAGATGACCTTTCAGCTTGATGTGTTATTTCTGCATCTATTTGTTTTCTAAAAACCGTAGTTGAATTTTACAAACACACTGGTGAAGTATCTGTAGTAGCGAAGCCAACAGTGTTTATTTCTGAAATGCATTATTAAGTTCAAATACTAAGTAATACAAACTCATTGTCTATTTTGGAGGGCTTTATTTATTAGCTGACATTTTTGAAATAAATCAAGGAATTGTTCTCAAGGGCTGGGGCTCTGCTGCAGATTCTCTTGTTGCTTGTTCTTGAGGGCATAAGCATGAGAAATTGTGCAGATGAGGAGGAAGAGAAGTAAGCCGATGAAGGAGAAAGCGACTGAGGACTCTGCTCTGCTGCAGAACCTATGGAAGTAGGAGCAGACCTCAGTCCAGCCAATCTTATCGTTTCCTTCCTTAGCCAGAAAGCCAGCTGCAGTTCCAATGGAGGCTGTTGCCATCATCAGGATCAAGCTCAGCTGCAGCAAGCCAAAGTTGACTTTGTAAGTGTTGTGAAGCTATTTCATTCTTGGGGATTTTGTGTGCGCGTGGTGTTGATTTTATTATTATTGTTATTATTAAGGTTTATGAAAACCTAATTTGACCAGGAGTTTATTTTCATTCGAGTTTATTATTTTTTGGATAATTGGGTTATGTTCAAACCATTAATTCTTGTTTGGATTAGAGTTTATGGGGCTTGCTCTGATCCTGGCTAATTGTAACCCATTTTTATATATTGACCAAAGATAGTATGAACAGGTAGGTTAGGAACTCAATATGACGTAAATGTAACAGATTTTAAGGTTAGTTTGTCAATGCAAACACCTTTTTTTTCTTGTCAACGCAAATATTGATTGGTTTGGATTTGTGTCAGTTTCCTCTATATTGAACACGTAAGGTCTAGGATGAAAATTATGTGATCAGCTTAAATTTGGGTAAATTATAATTTGTGGACTAGTTTTGACATCTTGATTTATGATGAAAATGCAAATTAATTGTTGGTACCTCATTTCATCACATTCCTCAACTTTTCCAAGCGAAATCTTTATCATTCTATGAGGAAGAACAAAGTTTCTTTCGTTCAATCTTCTCATTTGAAAGTTTCTTTTGATGTTTAGTCTTTAAATACAAAATGGAAAAATGGGGAAGAAAGGGAAGTGTTATTTAAGTTACATGACTATGATTTTGTTGGGGAAATCCCTCATGCCAATGATGAGAAAATTGAAAAGGCTCATCAAAAAATGATTCTCGAAGAATGCTATCCTCGAAAAAGGTTCTTTCAAGGTTTTAAAGTTGTTTGGGCAAGCAATAACGACACATCGAAGGTTGTTGACTGAGGCGTACGTTGTGCTCAAAGCCAGGGTAGGATGTAAGCTGAAATTGAAGTATGTCTGACACGTCTGCTATCCTTCTTAGGAATGGTTGGACAAAGAAATAAATCAATATTTTAGCAATGGATCGTGATAACCACCTCGGGAGCCCTTATCAGAACAAGAGTAGTGAAGTGTTGCTCCCTATATTAAATTGTAGGCCAAAATTTGTTGGGTCTTTGCTAAGAATGGCCAGAGAAGTAGTTTAATTGAAGATGAGGTACAAATGGCGAGGTAACATGAGTGAGAGAGGTCTAAGGCTCTGTTTGGCACGAGGACCAAAATCAGGATCAAAATGGTACTAGTTTAAAAAATAATAATAATAAATAAATTTTTATTACATTCTACATAAATTTTAATATAAAAAAATATTATTTTATTTCACATACTCAATTATTTTTAATAAAATTATCAACTTTATTTCACATCCTACATCAAAATACTCGATTTTGGTCTAAGATGTGAAATAAAATTAATAGTTTTATTGAAAATAATTGAGTATATGAAATAAAATAATATTTTTTTAAATTTAAATTTGTTTAGAATGTAATAAAAATTTATTTATTATTATTATTATTATTTTTTAAACTAGTGTCATTTTGGTCCTTACACCAAACAGGGCCTAAAAGTCCTAAAAAACGAGCCTTGTGTCGTCCCTCAAAAATAATTGATTAGGTTTTGTTTGTACTGCACGGAAGTAGACAAGCACCATTCACTGTGCTACGTTCGAAGAGGAAGAAAACCCTTGAGAAGGTGCACCCTAATGCTTGCGAAGTTAGAGATCACTTGATGAAGCTTCCTACATTGTGACATTCATTGAAGATTATTCCAAGAAGACAGAGGCTTATCCCTTGAAGTTAAAGAATGAGGTCTTTGACGAATTCAAAGAGTTTAATCTGTTCGTGGAGAAAGAGATGGGGGAGTAACTTAAGTGCATGCTTATAGACAATGGTGGCAAATACATTAGAGCTTTAAACTAGTAATGTTGGACTCA
The DNA here is from genome assembly GCA_019297695.1 of Apostasia ramifera. Taxonomy (NCBI): domain Eukaryota; kingdom Viridiplantae; phylum Streptophyta; class Magnoliopsida; order Asparagales; family Orchidaceae; genus Apostasia; species Apostasia ramifera. Next base: position 72,587 of record JAEMOT010002616.1, on the reverse strand, counting down.
TGTAATCCGACATCAGAAGATTCTGCTGAATAGATAACCTCAAAACAGATGAATAGAACTTTTGTTAACTATGCCAGAAGATAGCATGCCAAGTTGTTGAAGACATTTTGGGCTGAAGCACCGATGATAGCTGTGAACTACATTCAACTGTTTGCCTAGTGTTTCTTTAAAAAGGTGAGCTTCCAAAGAAGGTTTAGAAAAACAAAGAAATGCCTTTGAAACACTCGTGGAGTTAAAAGGAAAACTATAAAAAGAAGGCTGTCACCATTTAGAGGAAGGTTACTTTGGCGAGGCTAGTAATGGCGAAAAGATGGCAATAGTGGGCAAGTCCATCAGAGGAGAGAGAAAGCAAGCTAGTGAGCATTGTTGCTAAACTGGAAGTAGCAAAAGAAGGGCGCAGAGGCAAGTCGAAGTAGCATTTGGAGGAGATGTTAGTGTAAGAGAACAGTCTCCCCACACCATCGCCCAGTGGGGAGGAAAATAGGGGGCTGACTTATTCTCTTCCCATAGGAGGTAATCAAATAAAAGCTAAGCAGCAAGAAAATGAAGTTCATGAAGCTATGGAAGTATATCAGCAGATGGTTGCTGTTGGAAGCGGCCGAAGCCTACTCTCAATTCAGTAGAGCTTTGAGCAGTCCTCAGCAGTTGCAACGATTAAAGGGGAAGAGGAAGTTGATATGGATGCCTACGACTACAAGAACGAGGTGGAGTGAGAGAAGAAAATATACTTCCAAGGTGAAGACAATTCAATGCCAAAAACTCTGTAAAGCTGGTGGCAACACTATGATTGACCATTGATTTATTCCTGATACAGCTTATCAACAATCAAGATATGACCGTATTTTTTTGATCTGAATCTACTGATTAGGACTGATTTGGGAAGATGACTATAAAGGATTGTTGATATGATAGATTGGATATCTCCCGATTTATTGTTGATTTCACTGATGAGAGATTCTATTTTAGGTTGATCTTTGTTTTCGACAATTATTTTGTATTGATTATTTCTATTTTATGATTGTCATTTTAGGCATAGTGTTTAATATGTTCTCATTTGTATGAAAAAATTATGTTATGGTGTAGTTTATTTTTATTTAGTCAATTTATATAGATGTCTATTTAAATGTCTTTCTGATTATTATTTTTTGGTAATGTTGAATGAATTGTAATTTGCCTTCGCCCTTAGGGTTGTCTGATTGTGGAATGAATTGATATCCCAGATGGAAAAGGCTTAGACCTTGGGTGAGAATTCCTCAGCTCATTTATTCACTCAAGCTTGTTCTTCTGAAATGATTCCTTCCTCCTATTTTCTCAACCCCCATCAGCATTAACTCATTTCCCTCAATGCACTATTACGTTGCACGTTCACCACCTCTGATAAACAACGCTGAACCCTCACCTATATGTCAATTGGATAGTCCAAGTTTTGGGTCTATTATCCATGATTTTTCCTATGTTCTTTGATTTAATTTGAAAATTTTAGGGATCAAATCAACCCAAACATTATACCAACATGCTCCATATAATTTTCTTAATTTGTTTTGGAGAATTTTGATGATTTTTGATAATTTTTTGAATTTTCTCCATTTTCTAGCCTATCTAATAAATTCAGAAAATACTTATTTTATCAAATCAATTTTATTTTGGCATTTGTTCACTCCCAAATTATTTTAGGATGAACAAATTTTCTGGAGAGCGGGCTAGGTGATGCCCTTGGAGAGGGAGGGGAGAATCCCTTTAATTGATTAATGCCTTCTTTTGGAACGTGCTTGAGGTTAAAAAGCTAACCTCAAGACAGTATCTGCAATCTTTGATTAGAGAGCACTCAACTGTTTTTATTTGCTTGTTGGAAACTAGAGTTAAGGAGATTTTGAGAAAGAAGGTGGGTAAATTAGTTAGCCGTCACTGGGAGTTTAGCTTTGTGGCTTTAGAAGGAAAGTCGAGCGGGTTTCTCATTTTGTAGTTATTCAATTTGATTTAACTGAAGATTATCAGTTCCCGCAAATAGGTTCTAATTGCTGAGGCTACTTACATGGATATGTCCACTTGGCATCTGTGTGCTAATTATGCTTTTGGGGATTACTTGATTCGGAGGGAAGTGTAGAATGCCACCTCGTTAGTGCTCCAAGATTAGATCCCAATAATGGTAGGAGGTGACTTCAATTACACCCTTAGTTAGAGAAAACGTAAGGGGATAAGCCGCTCGATCATGGCCCGGCCTTCCGGGAATGTGCCGACTTCCTAGCCCTTAACAACCATTAAGACTTATGGTTGGGAGGGTAAGCTTTCACATGTTGCAACAATAGGAGGGTTTAGGCCCAATAGAATTTTTTCCAATTTTGCAGCCCTTACGACCTTCACTAGTTCGAAGATTGAGCATCTTACACATATTGGCTCAGATCATTGACCTATTCTATTGCAGATTAAGAAACTGAAGTTAAAAACTCAAGATGCTTCTTTGGGGATGCTTGGCTTTCTTTCAATTAGGTGAGGCATAAGGTGATATGTGACCTGGGACGGTCGGCCAGAGGGTGCTCCATTCATCCTTAAACACAAATTCACCGCACTTTGAGTGCCCTCCAAATCTTGGTGTAAAAGTGTAGGGAGTCCTTAATTCCAAGGACAAAAGGGTTGAAAAGCTAGATAGCTTCTCTCCAAGCACATGAAACACTTGGAACAGGCTTTCGAAAGATGAGCTCTAATGCCTCCTTCAACTAATGGCAGAATACAATACATATCGTACTTGAGTTGAGAATTGGTGATGGCAAAGAGCTAAAGTGAAGTGGCTGGCAAAGGGCGACTACAACACTACATTCTTCCACCTATGACTACTGGGCGCAAGAAAATGAATAGAATCAATTTTCTTTTAAACCAGAGTTGGGAAAGAGTTGAAACGGAGGATGATATCTAGGGGCTTCTTATAGAGTGCTTTTCTTCTTAGTGGACGCCACGTATGTCCCCTTTGAGGAGATCCCCTTCCCTCCTTCAAGAAGCACGATCTCTTTAGACCGAGCAGCTGAGTTGATTCACCTTGTTACGGTAAAGGAGTTTAGACAGCTATGCGCAGTCTGGGTAATAACAAGGCTCCTAGCATTGATGGTATGACGGGGTCATTCATACGATGGTGTACGACTAGTGCCAATATTTAGAGGGTAGTGTTGCACTTTTTTAAGACAGATTATGCCTTGCAGATGGAAGGATATAGTGGTTGTTCTGATTCCCAAAGTTCCTTGAATAAAGTGGCTCAGTTTAATCCCATTAGCTTATGTACTATCATTTACAAGCTTATTATGAAGACCATTATTAGCCCCATGAAGAATTTTCTTAGTTCTTTGATTTTTGTTGTGCGAGGAGTTTTTGTTCCGAGGAGTGTAGCAGACAACTGCCTTTTGCCTTAAGAGGTGATGCATTGCTTGACCACTTTATAGTCCTTGATGGCTATTAAAGTTGATATGGAATAACCTTATGATCGTATGAGATGAGATTTTTTTTTGTGATGCTTTGCCACTTTTGCTTTCTGTTGCTGAATTTTAGCCCATATGAATTGACCTCAATTTGCCTGTCATCAATGGCATGAGGTTAGCTTGGAGTGTGGCTAGTGGCTACATGTGGATTTTGTTAGGGCTACCTCGTCTTGTGTTATCTCTTTATATTGTACTCAGAACTGTTATCCTTTTTGATTCCACAGAAGATAAAGAACACAACCTTAGGTATTCAAATTTCAACATAAGGGTCTATTTTTTCTCTTACTCTTTGCTGACGACACTTTAGTATTCGATTAGGCCACCAACAGAGCAGCTCGTGTGCTGGTTGAAGTCTTTGATGACTATTGCTCTTTTTCAGGCCAAAAAATGAATAAATGTAAATCAACTGTCTTTTTCAATTAAAGGATTTCCCCAAACCTTAAGAGAATGATAGTGAACTGGTTGGGGATCAAAACTCAAGGAGAAAGCAAGGACCTTAGCATTCCACTTATTGGCCGCAAGCCTATTAAAGCGGGCTTCCAATACATTATTGAGGCAGTTCGAGGGAGAATTGCTTCTTGGGGGGCTAGAAGCCTATCGCTTGATGGAGGGTGGGGGGGTTAGTTCCCATCAATAGTGTTCTCACATCTATTTCAATTTATTCTTTATCCCACACCTTTGGAGTTGTGATCTTCACGAGGACACTTTGTATTACATTGCTTGGGAGAAAGTAGCCTTGCCAAAGCAAGAGAGAGGGCTTGGAATCCATAGGTTAGCCAAGGAGGAGCATTCTTATGGACAAGCTTATGGCACAATTTATAGGGAGATCTGACTTGGTTTGGGTGAAGTACTTTCATGCTAGATATTGTAGGATGATAAAGATCTTTGAGATCAAAAGAGACGGACTCTTATACTTGGTAGTTAATTTATTAAGGTGGCCAAATCGCTCAATCTAATACTATCTAGAAGATTGGATCTGGCACTAGATGCTCTATACTTGATGGTGCATAGGTAAACTCAACCCCTCTCTTAAAGTAGCCTACTTTCATAAACTCAATTGAGGATATGCTGACAAAGGTAAGCGAGTTTCTTTTGGAGAATGAGAATTATGATGTTGAAAGCCTTCAAAATCACTTTGCTCTAGATCTTGTGAACCGCATCACGAGGCTTCTTCATCTCAATTACAATAAAAATGATGGGTTGGTTTGGAGCAAGATAGACTCTGCGAGAACTCCCACCGTCTTTTTGTACAAAGGCCTTTTTTTCTTTTGAGCAAGAGATAGGCAATTGGGTGTGGAAAATTAGGACAACCAAGATTTATCACTTTTCTTTGGCATCTTTGTCATGGAGCAATCCCAACTCGCACTTGGCTACAAATTAGAGGCATTGGCAAAGGAGGGCACTGTCCTTAGAGTTCTAATGCACAGGAGAACCTACAATATTTAGTTTTCCACTGTAGATTTACAGCAGCAATGTTCATGAAAATCTTTAGATTGTTGAGGCAACAAGGGATGCCACATTTTTTGGGTTGGGACATTATAAGACAACATGAAATAAAGTGGATTGCAATGAATCTAACAATAGGCACTTGGTTATTATAGGGACAAGACTTAGCCCAACTATAGAGAAATCAGTGGCAGTATGTGGGCAGGAGACTAACAATGGTACTCAGAGGCATTTAGGGGAGGATCACTTTCCCAAACCCAGACAGAAGATTAATGGATAGGCAGGGGACATCTAGGAGCTTTTTCAAACCAACGTGGTGCAGTTTTTACAAAATACTGCAAGGGTCTTAGTTGCAAGAAAGGAAGGGGTGATAAATTCTAACATTTTATTTAGTTTTTTTTTTTGTTGGTTCAAGGCCTAGCCTCAAAATATCCCAACAACAAATACCTTAAGATCTTAATTGCAATTGTGTATCATATTTGGAGTGCTAGGAATAGAAGGGTTCACTATAAATTGTACCCTCATCCGGTAGTGGTTGCTACCCAAACCCTTACTGCCATCCTCTATGATTGATCTCAATGCAACATAGGGAACTGAGAACCTACTGGACACTTTGGCTTGGCTAACCCCTTGTCTTCGCATTGAGTTCCCCTATCCTTAAGTTGGATTAAGGTGAGTTTCGATGGTGCGATCAAGGATGATGGCACGACTAGAGCAAGTGTTGGTGTTTGTGATCAAGATGGTTGTTTGTTGGAGGCAAGAGGCATTAAGATCCATACTTAAGTGGTCATAGCAGCTGAGAGAGCTGTAGCATCAAAGGCACTTGGAGTGGCTGAGAGGTGAGTCAATCAAGCAAATGGAGTATGGATTGAGGGTGACTCAACCATAGTCTATGTACATCCAAGCCAACAAGAAAATAACTGAGGTTTTTTCCTATTTTGTTCATACTTTTTATTGCTATAGAGATCATAGAATTACATATGTGTAGAGTTACCAATGAAACAGTTGATTTTATTGCATTTCTTCCTTGTTTGGGCATATTCTTGGGATAGGGGAATGTTGTATATAAGTGAGTTCTGCGGCATCCTTATTGGTGATAGTTTTTTTGTACTACTTAATGTACTAATTTTTACTTTTTAATGCAATATAGGCTAAGGTTGACTTTTAAGAAACACTTATGAGTGTTTAGGTGTCGAGCTTTGTCCATAATCCAAAAAAATGAAAGGGAAGTTGGATGCCAAGGTATAAAGATGTATACTCGAATATGGAGAAAATGAATTTAGGTATAGATTGTGGGATACTAAAGAAGAAATGGTCATTTAAAGCAGAAACATGGTTTTCTTTGAAGCCCAGAGTCTCAGACCTTTGATGGTGTCAGGAAGAAGGCATAATCATCTCCATTCGTCTTCAAAGACGATAAATTGGTTCAGGCTGACTTGGAGTCAAAGAAGACTCGGATGGTAACCCTGAAGTCAAAGAACATTCTGAAACCGAAGGTGAAGAATCCGTTGAAGAGGAAGATGACGAACTAGCTGAAGATGATGTTTTCATGGATGTTTTTTTTGACATTGTGTGAGGATGAAGTACTGAGTTCTTCAAGAGTGTGGTCTTTTTGGACTGGTATCCTACTAGCTATTATCTTAGTCTAGCCGATGTGGGTGAACTTGAAAACATCAAAGCAGTGCTGGCTAATAATGAAGTTGTCCAATAGTGTAAAGTTTTGCAGGAGGAGAGGAATCCTTGCATAAGAATGAAATCTATGAGCTCGTCAAGCTATCCAAAGGAAGAAAGGCACTTTAAGCATAATTGGGACTTCAAATTGAAGATGCAGAACTGACAACTAAGTTACAAACCAGGACAAGTCTTGACAGGCTTTGAGTTGAAAAAGGGATCAATTTTGATATCTTCTCACTAGCAGTGACGACAGCGGTGATCCAGATTGTCCTAAGTCTTGTTGCAAATCTTGACTTGGAAGGTGAATACTAGGCCTTAAGGCAACCTTTCTTCATAGTGAATTGGATGTGTGGATATCCTTGATGCAAAGGCTTCAAGGTGACTGTTATCTGTCAGTGAAGAAGAGCTATTATAGCATGAAGTAAGCTCCATAATAATGGTACAGGAAGTTCGACCTATTCATGATCAAATATAGGGTGTTGACGAATTGACTCAAATTATTGTATTTGTGATGACCATTAGCTGAAGAGGGCAAAGAATGATCACCAGGTGATGTCCCAAGAGAAGAAAATTATTAGTGCAATGAGTAGTTTTTGGCAGGCTTCTTAGCCTGATGAGTGGTGAGAGATATAGAAAAAATTGTCCCACATCAGAAAGAAATAAGGGACCTTGAGTTGTATAAGTTAATAGCATAATCCTAAATTATAGAGGCATTTTATGGGCCAAAATTGTATGGCTAATGATGAGAACTCTACAATTAAGCATGCTTATACTAGAGTAGTCCTAAGATAGGTGATCTTTTAGGAAGCACTTAAGCCCCGTTGTTTCCTAAAGTCAAAGCAAACAATACTTCTATATTGGTGAGCCTATGATGACTTGTGGCTGAAGAAGGCGGTGAGTGATGGTTAGGTAATTTTCTAGTAAAAGTGAATTACTGGTGCAAGGAGTGACTCCTAGCAAGCTTTTAGGTCTAATGCGTAGTGAGAGAGGCTCATATATGAATTGTCACACATCAAAGAGGAAGAAAAGTACTTGAGTTGTAAAAGTAAATTACATAATCCTAAGCTGTAAAGACCTTTGGGGGAAAAAATCGTACAACTAACGATAAGAATTGTATAATTAAGGGTGCTTAAGTTATAGTGGTCCTCGGATGGTTAACCTCCTAGGAAATACTTAGGTCATGCAGTTTCCTAAAATCATTGTAGACAATACTTCTACATTTCGGATAAGAGGCATTACAATATCTATGTCAAGCACAATGGAGGTGAAGATTTCATTGCTCTATTGCTTTGTGTCGACAATATGATGGTCATTAGAAAGAATGTTGGAAATGACCACAGTAAAGGTTGGGCTCAATTGTGTATTTGACATCAAGGACTTTGGCCTAATAATGCAAATATTGAGCATGAAGATTCATAGGGATCCAAAGGCAATGAAGCTTTAGTTGTAGCAGGAATCTTACGTCTAGAAAATTTTTTGAAGATTCAACATAGTTAAGATAAAGTTGGTTGCCACCCTTCTAGCAATTCACTTTCAACCATTCACCAAGTAATATCCTATAGATAAAGTGCATTCCTCTATTTTATCTGTTCTGCTTAGATCCTGCTAGAACATCATCATCTATTTTATCATTATTTTTTATGATTGATCTAAGATATTTAAACCGCTCGTTCTTTCTAATGACTTCATCATCAATTGTCATCTCCCCACTATAAGTGCTTCTATTTTAACTAAATTTATTTTTCATATATTCAGTTTTTGATCTATCAAGATGAAAATCTTTTAATTTTAATGTATTTTCTCATAACTTGAGTTTCGCCTTAGTACCTTCTCGAGCCTTTTCAATGAGGAGAATATCATTTGCAAAAAACATATATCAAAATATTTTTTCTTGAATACGCCCAGTCAAAATCTTTATAACCAATGCAAAGAGATTTGAACTTAAAACCAAGCCTTAATGTAATCTAATTGAAATAGAAAAATTCTTAATTAAACTCTCTTGTTTCCAAATACATATGATACACTTTTTATGCATCTCTTGAATAACTTGAGTGTAAGCAGTATAAATTTTTTTTTTTTTTAAAACTCTCCAATACACTTTCCTGAGAGTTAAGATAACAGCTAAAGAGAATGCAAAACTGCTGACTCCTCAGACTATCTCTTTACATAAGTTATGGAGATCTTGGCTGAAGATATTCAAGATGAGGTGCCTTGGTGTATACTTTTCATAGATAATATTCTCTTTATTGATAAAATTAGAGATACGAGTAAGGCAAAACTTGAGTTACGAAGAAATATCTTAGAATGTAAAAAAAAAAAAATTATTAGATCAAAAATCGAATATATAGAGTGTAAATTTAATTAAGATAGAAGTACTTATATTGGAGAGAGAATTGATAATTAAGTTATCAGGAAAAGCGAACGGCTTAAATATCTTAGATCAATCATTCAGAATAACAGTGAAATAGGTTTGTGATGTTATTCGCAAATATTCAAGCTGGATGGATATAGTAAAGGAATGCAATTGGTGTATTGTGTGATAGAAAATTTAACTCAATTTTAAAAGTAAATTTTATAAAATAATTGTTAAGACCGCTAAATACTGGCCTATAAAGTCATTCTATGTTAACCTCGTATTGTGTCTATATTCCAATTAGTACAAAGTTCAATAATAGAAGAGTGTTTTCGCATTTATTTTTCTGTAATTGTGTGGTCAAAATGTGTCATCAAACATTGTTGTTTTTTTCGACGTTTCTTCGCCAAGAGTAAGGTATTGTTTGGAGTACATATGAATAATTATCTTAGATTGATTGGCAATGACAAGCTGTGGCACTTAAATAAATTATGATCCTAACTCATTATTCTAATTGTTTTAGTTAAAATGACTTGGTCCCTCTGTATTTCTTCCCCAATTAAGTTTACTGTAATGGGGTGTTTGTCTTTGTCATCACCAAAACGTTTCTTCGTGAAGGCAGTTTCAATATATTATATATAGCAAAATTAGTTTGTTTATTCAGACATGTGATTTATCACATTCCAATGGGCCAAATCAGTTGCACTATGTTCAAATGCCAGGAATGGTTTTTAAGTTAGGAATGGTGGTGGCGTGTAAAGAGGCAGCTATTTTTTTTGGGAAATAAAACGGAAGCACAATTGTTCAGCATGCACGTCTCTGAAAGTAGGGCAAGTGGGGGACCATCATAAGGTAGGGGTAACCATCCAAAATATTTTTCTTTGAAATTAAACCAAACTGTGATTTATGCCAAAACAAGAAACATCATCTCACGAGAGATTTGTCACAAAATTGTAAGAACATAAACTAATTTTTGTGACATTTTTTAAACAATTTTATTGATAATTAAAATCTTTTTCTTTACATGGGAAGATGCGTGTTCCCTCAGACTCAGGATGGGATACTTTTAAATGATTCTGCTAGTTCACACAGATTCATGTCAGCATGATTTCTGTATCGTGTGGTATCTTAGATTAGGGTCATTGAAAAATAATATATTTCAATTTCACGCGGCTTTTATAGGTGCAGGGTTAGCAATTTGTGACCATACTCATTTAGGGTGGTCAACTGGATCCTAACTTGATTTGTTGCAATTCCTACGCAGGTGCCAGTGCCACTGTTTTAGCGTTGCCTAAAATATACAGGAAGATGTAGCAGCAAACGACATACTCCTTTTTTCCATGAAAAAAAGGTACTTTAGTTCTTCAAGAGTAATTAATACGTAGTATATTGCTTTATAACATTTGTTTGCAATCATGATTAGCAATATAATTCCAACAATTTAGGCAAATAACATTAAGATTTCATATTCAATTGTGTTATGTAGAAAACTAACCATGAAGGACACTTGAGATGCATACCAGATCAAGCAGATAAAGAAGGAAGCCATTGGCGAGAGTGGAAACAAAAGGCATTGAAAGCAACGAGTAGCTACTGCTTACTACGTTCCCAGCTACAAAGAACCTGTTCTTCATCATCCATCAAAAACCCATTATGAACTCAATTATTATTTTCAGGAAAACAAGCTAAAAAATCTTCTTCTTCTTCTTCTTCTTTTTTTTGTTCATGTTTTGGAGTTTATTACTTGAGATCTGGAGACATTGTGTAGGCTGCTGTAATCTGGTATCCAGCAAGGTCTGTGGTTTGCTTGTTGATAGCCATCACCAGTGCTGCGGCCAGTGCAAACAGAGCCGCCATGAACCTCAGTAACAGCTGCACCACTATGAACTTTTTTTGGCCTAATTCCATTTTGTCTTTCTCCATCAATGCAAGAATATTGAAAATGGAATGCGTAGACGAAGACTCTGGCCTGTATATAAAGGGAACTGGAAGGGGGGTTAGGCTTGGCTTTGAGCTTTAAATGAAGTATTGGACATTGGGTTATATGCATGATCAACCACTTTGCATACCCATTAAGTCAAGAATGCATACCCATTGTAGGAGAAGGTTCGATGACAGATCTAATGAGGATCTTTTGATTACTAATGCAGCTACCCGCTTTCGTAGATATTGTTCGTTTTGTCTTATGGGTTGTATAGTTTTAAAATGAATCTACAATTGTCTTGTGGGAAGGGCGTGTTCTATATATATTCAGCATCTTCTTTTTGACTTGTTCAAGACTAAATTCTTGTTTATTCTTGAGTCTCACGGTCTTGTTTCTAAAAAGTATATTGATATCTTGAGGTTATGATCTCATATATATAATCACGGAACTTCTCTTCATATGAGATTAAATTTTTACTCTTATTAAATGAGATTGACAACAGTATTTTATTATGTTTATAGGGATATGTTACCTATGTTAAATTGTAAATTTCTTGTCGTAGATGTAAAGGTGAAGTATTGCTACAAATGGGCAGAGTTTCACGAATGAGCAGTTTAGTGGATTCAGCTTAAATCTTTTGAATTTAGATCTTGATTCTACTCAATTTAGATCTGTTTAGATGATTCTATCAAGAACTTAATCATCAAATTCATTTCTTGATTTAAGTTTTTTATGCATATTACATGTGCAGGGGATTTCAACTATTTGGTTCATCTTGACAATTTTACATAAAATAATAATAATATATCAACAATAATAACTAAAATTTTATTTTATTTGATGGGATCAGCTAAGATAAATTTTTTTATTTTTATTATACTATTAAATAAAAATTAGCATAAAATTTGTTGAATAAATATGAAATAAAAATTTTAAAAGTTTGAAGAAGTTATAACAAAAATTTATTATTTTAGCATGATTTATATAAAATTTTATATAAAAAATAATTTTAATTTATATGAAATATTATTTAAATACAATCAACTTAATTTTATGTTCCACGTAATTTTTAAGATAATTAATTTTGTTTTTAATCATATGTATAACATCAGATAAGCTTAAAATTTATCATATATTAAAATATAATTTGCCTTTTATGTACGGGTAAATTGTATTCGAGCTTCTGAAGTTAAATGTGTATTGTGAGTTAATACTAATTATTTAAAATTTTTGTTTTGGGACGGTTGCAAAAATACTATAATTTTAATTTTTTTTTAAGAATTTTATTATTTTCACTAGCTCTTTTAATAGAAAATATAGAATTTAATCTAATTTGAGTTATTTATATTTTTAAATGATCATTATTTTTTTTAAAAATTTAGTAAAAATTGCTTTTCAAAAAAAAAATTAATAATTTAAAATGTATTTTTTTTTCCGCTACACTAAAATAGTAAAACTAAAAAATTACTGAAAAAATTAATATTAATATTTTAAAATTTAATAAAAATAATAATTTTATAGCATTCTAGTGAAAAGATAATGTTTTTGTTTTTTAAGTGTGATCAAAATTATAGTATTTTTGTAATTTTAAGGTTCTAAATAAAATTTTCAAAAGGTTAGGATCAATTTATAATATCTTTCAGGTCTAAAGTATCAAATGCAATTTACACTTTATTTATTTATAAATAATAGAAAAATATAATTTTTTTTATATGAGAAAAATGTAGGATTTTAATAGCGTCAAGCAGGATAAACTCAAAAAAGATATTATAAATTAATTTTAATTTTTTATTATTAATTTTTTAATAAAATGATTGAAGTTCATCTTGGCCCTACTTCGAGCTTTTTTTTGAACCAGTAAAAAAAATATTTTATTTTTTAAATTTAATAAAATAAAAATTTATTTTAATATTAAAAAATATATAAAATATAAAATATTTTAAATTTTAATATTTATATAAATATGAAATAAAATTAATTTTTACAATAAAAAATTATGTTTGGCTACAAATTTTGCCACCAACGAAGCAACGAGGCCTTTTTCCTGCTTCTGCTTTGTTTTTTTTTAACCGTCCGATCGTCATCTAATTGATTGGGAAGGGCTGCAGCAGTGAGCAGTCGCTTCCCTCTCACGAACGTGTTTTTCAGTGTCCTCTTCCTCCGGGTGTGAAAGCTCTTCTCCTACTCCCATGGCTTCCAAGGTTCGCCTCTTCTTCTCGCTTATGGGTCTATGCATCCACGGTAAAGAAAATGAGAAGTTTTATGTTCTCATTCTGAGTGTAGAGAAAATTATTGAACGGTTTGTAATTCTACGATTCAACAAAGAATGAAACTTCTTAAAGGCGCACATCAAACGAAATGACTATGACATGCATGAATATCGGATTATTATAATCGTCCGCTTATGTCATTCTACGATTACTTTAGGTTTTTTGCCTTTTCTGTTTTCTGAAACCAGCAGCAGTTTTTCTTCATTGATCGATTGATGAGTATTGAGTAGTACTTAAATTTTCATCTAGGGCACCGATAACTACTCAGATTACAAAATCTGGGAAATCCCAACTTTTATTAGGTACTTGTTTAATAAGAAGTGGTTCAGGCGTTATTATCAGTTGGAAACATGTTCTTTGACATGCTGTTAGTTGTTACGTTTCTTTTTTCCAGGTGGTGACCAGTAGTTCTGGTTATTCAATTTGTATTTTCTAAATGGAAGTGCCTTATATATGTAGCAAACTCATGTGGTATGCATGTTTATTAAAGTCCTAGACAACTTCAACAACATAGCTTTAATCAAAACTAGTAAGGTTCAACTATAAGGATCTCTTCTCCGTTTAGCTCAATATAAAGCAACACATTCTGTGGGGTGCTAGTGATATAAGGTCACTTTTCATGATCCTATTCCAAGTTATTTTTGGTCTATCACTTCCTTGAAAACTAGGCTATGTACACCAGGTGTTCTTTACAAAATTTTATGTTGTGTATAATATATACATAAGAATGGGGCAATATTGTATAGTTGAGGGCAAGCAATAAATCTATATCCTTCAATGTTTATTGTTTTGGTCCAAACCATGTGGGATGGCCACCTTTTTTACCCATGTTGTAGTTGAGAAGGCTCAAACACAGGCCACTGCTCTAGCTTAGGCAAGGGACATTATCACACTTTTTCGAATTGCTGTTGATGATCTTGCTCCAAGCACAAGCGTTGCCTCCAATTCTTCCACAACCAACTACACTACCATCCCTGCTCACTCAGAAGTAGCACCTCTTCCCTAAGCTCAGGAGCAGGCAATTTCTGTTCTTGAAGATCAAGGACTAGTAGCCTCTCCTTCTTATTGGGCACAGGCGGTGCCCCCTCCTTTGCATCAAGAACAGGCATAGATGATGCCTACACTAGCATCACAAGCGATGCAACCTTATTGGTTTGTGGAGGCTCTGGTGCCCTCCATTAAATACCCTAATATTTCACACTACTTTTCACACTACTCTCATGTTCCACTTTCTTCCTTAAGAGTTCTTGGATCACCAAAAGTATTGTGATGCTCTTTATTAAAGAGATTTTCAAAATGTATTCTCTATCTCTCTATGATATGTTCATCTTTTACGAAGATATTTTTATCTTTATCCTTGTTGCATCTCACATGGTTCAAAATCTCAAAATCTATTTATATCTCTTCCTCCATTTTATTTTTGGACTTCTTGTATAGGCCACCTAGAGGTTAGCTCTTGCTCCCCTAATAGCCATTTTAGCCTCCTTCATAGCTTTCTTGTAGTTCTCGAGGGCTCTTTGTTTTGACGCTTTGGTAGCTTTTTATGGTTAATGGACTTCGTACTTCTCCAATGATATCTCTTTCCACACTTTAAATCTCTTTGGCCATCTCAACCCACATGAAATCTGCTTTAGTATCAAGTTCTACTTACCCTCATTAAGCAATTTCCCTTAAAAGCAATCTATTTTCCCTTTTTTTAGATTGCACCATTGAGGTCTAGTTTGTTGAAGTGTCGTTCTCTTCATTTTCCATTTGTGAACTTTAACATCTAGATAATACCACTAATCTGTGCTTAGTGGTTAGGGATAATTTTATAATTCTTGCAATGTTTCTCTCAGCTTTTCTTGTAAGAAAGTAGTCATTTGATTGTTTTCTATTTTGACTTTTGAATGTGAGCATATGAGATTTCTTTTTATTAAAATATTTGCTATCTTCAAATCATAAGCCAAAGCAAACTACAGAACGACTTCACCTTCTTCGTTTCTAGTTCCAAATTCGTTGCCTTCATACACCCTATCAAACCGATCTTGCTACTACCACATATCTATTTAGATCTCCTCTAATGAAAATCCTTTCCTCATTGCTTGTCCTTTAAATAAGCTCATCTATGTCATCCCAAAGCTGCGCTCTGTGTTTCCAAAAATTCTTTGGTGGAGCATAAGTGCTAATTACTTGTTCATAAAAAAGTTTACGGTCAATATTTAATTATTGTGTTTCTATTTTCTAATTAGAATCCATTTCCAAAAGTTAGCCCCTACTTGGTTCATGCCCAAGTTAGGTATAACTATTTTTTTTAAAAAAATAAAGTAGCTTATACAATTCTCAATGAATCAACCAATTTTATTTAATATTCTCACAATTAACCAACTTTATTTCTCATCATATATATGTATATATATCTCAAAAAAAAATGTATATTTTTTTATAAAAAAATTGAAAAAATGGCCATACCCAACTTGGGCATAAACCAAACAGGGGCTTAGTCTCTCTTTTCTATTCAGTTGGAAGGGTGATAGGGGATAATGAGAGTTTTTGGCAATTGACACAAAAGCATATGGTTAAAATTAAACTTTAGCCTAATCATCTGATATATCTCCCATAATTTTTACTATTTATTGTATTTTCGGAAGTTTGTAACTTGCTTCAGTGACATCTTATCTCCTTTTTTTTAGTCGAAGAAAAGGGGCCTTTCATTGGAGGAGAAACGTGAGCACATGCTTCAAATCTTTTATGAGTCCCAAGACTTCTTTCTTGTGAGTACATATTAATATTCTTCCATTTGTATCCATAAATACTTATTTGCATATATACATTCATTTGGATTTTCCCGGTCTTCTAAGCATGTTGTGCTTCCTGTGTAACCTGGTCAATTAACGATAAAATGGAAATGCATTCAAATTTTCTGTTGCATATATATTGGCCCTGTTTTCCTGTTTTTAGTGGTTTAATATTCTGCTATCTTTGAGTTCTTAAATTGGTTTATCCTGGTTGTGCTGCACATGAGGAACAGTCTTTATCAATTCATGACATGTATGCTTCAGTGGTGCGTATCTCATAACTGCATTTTTGCTTCAGTGGTGCGTATCTCATAACTGCATTTTTATGCTGCATTACCATTTGTTGATGAAACATAGCTGCGCTGAATCTAAAGAATACTTCAATTATCTGAATTATAAGACCCGACTCTTATATCCAGTGCTCATGGTAAATTTAGAAGTTGTAAATGAAGTTTTTGTAATGTTTCTTGTCTTCCGTTCTAGTTACATATGACTAGGAATTGATTTTCTAAGATAGTGTCATTTCTCCTGCACGTTTTGTTTGCCTGCCATCACGTATAATATGGACGATCATTCTTATGAAAAGCTTGATGTTTATCACGAGCCAATGGCTTGACTGTATGATTCTTATAAGCTGCATCACTATACTCGAAATTTAATTCTGTTCTTTGAGCACACTTGAATGAACATTTATTTATTTTTGATAATGATAATTGAACATTTATTATAGCTATGAACAATTGAGGAATGTATGGTTTTGTGATGCGGGAGCAAATTTAATATGCAACTCAGAGATTTGCAATTTAACACATAAGCACGATTATTTTTGACAAACACTGTTAATGTGACGAAATTCACTTCTGCAAAATAAAACAACTTAAATTTTAAGTCAACGTGGAGCATCAGCAATATGAATTTATCAGGGATTTTAAATTTTTAATGCAATAGATAAAATAGATCAGATTTGTGGCTACAGGAACTAAAATAGGAGCCTCCCAAGATTAAATCAAACTACAAATGCACTCTGAAATTAGAGTTTCAATCCCTCTATTAGAGTTAGCAATAATATAGTCAAACAGATAAGTCAAATTGAATTTAATTAACTAAAAAATAATTTGTGATAGGTATTACCAAATTTAGTTTAGATGAAGGGAAAGGACTAAAAGCTTCTGCTTGCTTAGTGTGATTCAAACGCACAAGATGTTGATCTGAGATTGGCATGTGAGAAAATTAAGGGATCTATGAACTTGTTCATGCGACAACATTAGTGTTGTGAGTATGAAGGTCATATTTGTTAAAATTAAGCCTTGCTAGCATGCTCGGATTTATATTAGCAACTTAGAGAATCTTGTTATTATTGTTAAATAAGTATGATTAAGCATTGAAATGATTTTAATGCGATTATGAAAGAACAGTACATCTGTGCTACTTAGAATTATGATGTGGAGCCTTTCTACTTTGAGTGTCTCTGTAAAGATTTTAATTATTTGATGAATGAGTAAAATTTTTATTTTAGTTTATGGAGTTGAACCTTAGTTCATGAAATTAAATCGTTTGATTTAAATTCCGGAAGAAAATAGCTTGACTTAGTATGAAAATCCCTATATCCCCACGTTTCTTTTATTTATTTAGAACTCTGAAATGTCTAGTTTCTATGTTATCTTAAGGAAGTTATCTATTTTTTTGGTGCCCTAAATTGTGCCATGGGGAGACCTAAAATCATGAAAAGTCAAGGAAATCATTTACGACAAATTCAAATTAGGTATTACTTCAAGGAAGCCAAAGAAAGGCATCCATGACAATGTCACTGAGGCACAAATTCAGGAGGGATATATACCCCATCTATTGTGATGAAATGCCATAAATAAGCTACTGATCGCTATGTGCATTCCCATATTGCATTATACGGCATAAAGAAATGCATGGAAAACCTGTTCTGTTGATATCTGAGGTGCTTACGACAGATTTAAGAAGGGTATATACCCCACCCCATTTTCTGTGATGAAATGCCATAAATAAGCAATTGATTTCTAAGTGCATTCCTGTCCCGCATCATCCAACATAAAAAAATGCATGGAAAAGCTGTCATGTTGATATCTGAGGCACTCATCAATGTTTTCATATGTGTGCATTGATATCTGTAGCTGTATGATTTTTCTTAAAGCGTTCCCCATTATTGTTTTACTCTGCCAGCTTAAAGAGTTGGAGAAACTGGGTCCTAAGAAGGGCGTCATTAGCCAGTCTGTCAAAGATGTTGTCCAGAGTCTTGTGGATGATGATCTGGTTTTAAAAGACAAAATTGGCACTTCTGTGAGTGTTCTTCCTGAACAATTCAAGAACCTACTTGCAGTACTGTAACATACGTTTATTAGACACTTCCATGATGTTTCTCCTGTTTTAATTCTTGGAATTGTTGTGCATGTATTTCTATAGTATTGACTGGTTTCTGACCGCACCTCAACATATTGTTATGATTTCATAAAATTCTATCCGTTTGTTATATCTTATTGGTATTTATTGAGTTCAATGTTATGCCTACCCACATTTTTATTTTGTATGTCCAGGTATATTTCTGGAGCCTACCTAGTTGTGCTGGAAATCAGGTATCACTATCTTATGTTTTAGGTAGTTTGGCAGTTTACTTCTTTATTTTCTTTCTTTAGTTGGAAGGCATTATAATTTCCTTCGAGTCTGTTGGGTGGAGCAGTTGAGAAATGCACGTAGCAAGCTGGAAACTGATCTCTCCAGTGGTGGAAAACGTCTAGCAGAGCTTGCTGAGCAGAGAGAGAGCCTGAAAAGGGGCAGAGAGGAATCAGTAAGCCTACCTTCTGCTCAATCGCAAGAGATCCTTTTGTTTTTTGCTGATCGGGAACCAATAAGTAGGACAGAGTTCTAAAACATGAAATGCGATTTGATTGTTATTGAAATCCTGGACCAGAAAGGTCAAAATGCCGTATTAGTTTTTTATACTTTCATACATAATTTGCAGATTCTGACAAATAGAAGTTTGCATTGAAGTTGATGTTAGTCAGTGGGAAAAAATGTCAATATTCGTAGAATAAATAAATATCAAATTCTGGAAGTTGATTTTATGACTCCACCTATGTCAAGCTTTGTTTATTTTTTCGGTGATGATCCCAAGTCCATTGAAAGGAGATTTGCTATAGTTTGACAATTTGCATGATTTTTTTCTATTTGTTATAATGTTTGTGAAATTTTGATCATTTCTATGCCCTGTGGGATGCATTAAGAAGCCTTCTTTTCCTTTCTTCTGTGATAAATGAAATATTAAGAAAAGTGTGGGGTAAATTTCAAATTATATACTGAAAAGATATGCACTGGGAATGATCTTATAGTAGAAACCGATTGTGCAAAATGGGACTGTTTAGGACTATTAGGCATCGTGAATGATTTTCTTTTTTTATTTTTGTTTGGAAGGCATTAATTATCATAAAGACGCTTCTTTGCCAAACCCATCAAAAATTTGGGAACAACCCTTGAGGAAGACAGCAACTTTTTTCTTGATTTTTTTTTCTTTATTGTTTCTTTATATGTTAAAATAATAGATTGATGTGGTGTTCTTTTCTAGTGTTTACTGCATAAATACTTGCCCACGTTTTTGTTGGTAATAGGATGAGCGAGAGATGGCTTTAGAAGAGCTAAACACCATCGAGCTGAAACATAAAATGCTGAAGGTAGCTGCAGGATGTGTATTCTTGTTGATTTCTTGACATCAAAATTGTTCACCCAGCTATCATGTAAACTCTTATGCCTCTTTAGGAAGAATTGGCACTCTATGCTGACAATGATCCAGCTGCACTTGAAGCAACGAGTAAGAAATCTTTTTTAATTCCTATATATTGGAAGATAAGTTTTGTTTTGTTCTCTTTGGTTTCCCAATCTTATAGGTGTGTTCATGTAAAACTGTATGTATAACCTTTATCAGTGTCATGAATTTCACTGACATCATGTACTCGTTGGCTTGTAGCTCAAATATAAATTCTCTACTTAGTTTCAACTTTCAATTGATTTATAATTTCACATTAATCTTCTACTTGCTTCTAGTTGGTTGAACCTTAATATGCTGAGGAAAGGATAGGTTTATAATATGTTTTTTGTGTGCAAATAATTGACGTGGCAAAAAGATATAAATCTCTCTCCCTTTCTCTATTAATTTGATGTTGAATTAACTCAAAGACTAAAAATTTTTCTACTATAGGTGGATTACATTAAGGCTTAGCTTTAAATTCACATTTGTTTGTTTTGGTTATAAAGGTCTTGACTGGATATGTTTAAGAAAAGGTACCTTAGTATATTATTTTTGTAAATGATATTTTTCTTATTAATAAGACTAGAGATTGGTCTAAGATAAAACTCAAGTTATAAGGGAATAGTTTAGAGTTTAAAGGTTTTCGCCTTGATAAATCTAAAATTTAATATATAGAGTGTAAATTTAGTCAAGATAGAAGAATTTGTATTAAGGAGGTGACACTTGGTGATCAAGTTATTAAGAAAAATGAGTAATTTAAATATCTTGGATCAATAATTCAAAATAATGATGAAATAGATGGTAGTGTTATTAGTAAGATTTAAGTCGAATAGATAAACTGAATGGATGCATAAGGTGTGTTACGTGATAGAAAAATTTATTCAAACTTAAAAGCAAATTTTATAGGATTGTAATAAGACTAGAATTTACTCAATTACAGGCAATTAATTGAGTGAGCTGCACTTTTAATTCAATTTACTTAGAACGAATAAGTTGTTGAGATTTTAGCTTAGCAACCAAACAACATAAACACGAAAAGAGATAAAGTTCTCGTAACTAGAAAACCAAACAGAAAAATATGAGTAGAAACCTTGGCAATAATGCACATCCTTACATCAATGTCCTAGAGAAATAAAATAAAAGATAATAGTAGCTTTTAATCTATTGGACTTGATTTCTTTTGTCTTTGATGAGAAAATTAACCTGTAAACTCACTTAAGACAAAAATTAGTACAAGAACACTAAAGTAATTGGTATCATCAAAATCAACAGGGTTCAACAATCTCCCTCTTTTTGATGATGGCAAATACTTTAGTGTGCTAAGTGGAGAATTAATAAAATATGCAAATGAATAACTCCTCCTTAGAAAGACTAGAAAAATGAATGCAAGTACTACGTGAAGTGGGGGTGAATTTTAAAAGAATAAGAACATGTAAGAGAAATGCTTCCCCTAAATTGATGCATTCAAAAAGAAATAAGTAAATAACAAAGCAATTGGGAGAAGCAAAAATATATAACTAGTAGAATCACATGATTTTAAGGAAGCAATACCATATGAACAGTAACAAAAATGAATCTAATAGCAAGATGTTAGCTACATAGTATAGTCACAGAGGGAATAGTAAACGAAACAACTAATGAGATCACATGATTTAAGTAACCAGTAATATGAAAACTAATAATACTATACTTAATAATAAGATGTATAATCACAAGGAGAGCCAAAATAATGATCAAATCAGCAAATAGTGAACCAAATGAGCAACTAGCACACTGAATACCTTTCTTCGCCTTTGGCATTATCAAAAAGATACCAAGGAGTTTCTTAGTAGTTTTTCAAGCTTTTCTTCAAAAAAAAAAAAATCCTACTTGCTTGTTCTTCTTCACTTGAGCTGAGCTTTGAGAGGTCTTTATTTGTCTGCATTTGTATTCAAGCTTATCCTTCATTTATATTCTGCTACCTTTTTAGCATAAACGTTAAACCACGATGTTAGATGATGATCAGGGATGGTTTTTCTGTCATTAAATAAAGTGAAGTCTGTTAGGCTCCTGGGATTGAATTAAAAAATAATCAAGTTAAAATTTAATTTGAATTACCCTTTTTTGCAATGAGCAAAGTGAGGTTTATCGTCTGAGTTAATCATCCACAAACATGCTATTTCTGGGCTTCAAGTCTTTTTTTCTGTAAATTTGCAGAAAATGCTATGGAGGTCGCCCTTTCTGCAGCTAACAGATGGACAGGTGTTTATCTGGCTATCAGTATTACTCTGGTTTTGCACTATTTGGACGTGTTTATGCTCCTTTTAATGCATTCTGAGCTGATGGAATTCCTTCATTTTCAGATAATATATTCACGCTGCAGCAGTGGTGTTCCTCCAACTTTCCTGAAGCGAAAGAACAACTCGAGCACATGTACAAGGAGGTTGGTGCACTTTCATTTGAGATACTGACATGGTTTTTGGATCTCATTTCTCTTGCTTCAGGTGGGAATAACAGATGATTTGGACTACATCTCCAGTGATTGTTCAAACAGTGCTAAAACTGCGGATATGAGACTGAACTCTGCAATGTAATGGTTTGCACCTCTCTCTCTCTCTCTGTGTGTGTCTCTCTAAATGATTATTAGTTAGATGTTCTTTGAATTTAGTATCTATTTGGTTTCTCAAAGATATTATTACAGCCACTTCTTGGATGTCATTCTAATTCTCTAAAAGTACATAACTTTTTGTTCTTTTTAAGGAATTAGATCTAGCAGTAACATGCAGGTAACTGCCAGTGTTTAAACAAGATGATAGCTAGAAGGAAAATAGTACCTTCAGAACACATAACAACAACAACAACAACAACCAAGCCTTAATCTCACTAGGTGGGGTCGGCTATATGAATTCTTTGTTTTCATTGTGCTCTATCAATTAACAAATTTTTATCTAAGTCTAAGTAACTAAGATCACTATTTATAGTTTCTTGCTATGTCTTCTTTGGTCTTCCTCTTCCTTTTTGTACATGGACAAGATCCAATAACTCGATTTTTCTAACTAGAGCTTCAATCGGCCTACGATTTATATGTTCAAATCATCTAAGTCGACTTTTTCTAGGTTTAAATCTTCAGGACACATGTTAGCATTAATTACATACAAAAATGTACTGGTTTTAAAGTTGTCCGTCTCAGTTAGAAAAAAAAAGGTGGTTTATCTGCCCCCCTCTCTCTCTTAAATCTAAGGTCTTTTTTGGCGCGAGGATCAAAATTAAGACCAAAACAGTACTAATTTAAAAAATAATAATAATAATAAATACATTTTTTTAATTATTTTACACGAATTTTAATTAAAAAAAATATTATTTTACTTTACATACTCAATAATTTTCAATAAAAATATCAACTTTAATTCACATCTTAAATTAAAATATTCAAATTGAGTATTTTAATTTAGGATGTGAAATAAACTTAATATTTTTATTAAAAATTATTGAGTATGTAAAGTAAAATAATATTTTTTATATATAAATTTATGTGGAATAATTAAAAAAATTATTTATTATTATTATTATTATTATTATTATTTAAACTAGTACTTTTGATCCTGATTTTGGTCCTCGCGCCAAACAGAACATTAGGTTAGTTTAAGTGAACCTTTGAAGGTGGAAGTGTTGAAGTGGGAATGTTCTTCGGGCTAATTTATTTGCAAAATTTAATTTTAATAAAATTAAAAAATAAAGATATTTTTAATTAAAAATTGTGAATAATATGAAATAAAATGAATTATTATGTGAGGATTTATGAGGGATGTGATATAAGTTAGTTATTATTTTGATATGTATATAAGTTGTAAAATAAATTTAATTTTATTTTAAATTATATATATATATATATGATGCAATTAATTTTTAATATTAAATTTTATATATAATGTGATATATAATATTAAAATTAAACAAGTTAATTTGAAATTGGTTAAACAAACAGGATTTTGAGTTGTTTGATGTATGGGGTTAAAGGTAACCATTGACTTCTTAATTAAAAACAGAAACTTTCTATATAAATTACGCATCTTCAATTTCTAATCATCTGCGCATTTCAAAATATTTTTGAAGTACTTAGTACATATAAATATGGGTAAATTGCCTCTGAGTCCCTGAGGTCATTTGAGCATTTAAAATAGATTCATGATTTTTAAAAGTTCTTCAATCAGATACTGAGGTTAATATTAAATTTCAATGGTTTTTTTTAAGAATTAAAAAAACAAAAATATCCTCCTCTTTTCCACCTTTAGTTGTGCAGCGGTCGTGTAGGCCATGAGCGCGGCGCTCGCAATCACCCGTGCGTTGGCCATGCAAACGCGGCTGCTTGTGCGTATAGGTTGGTGCAGCAATCGTGTGTGCAGGGCTTGCGCCCGCGCAAGCAGCCGCATGTGCATGGCTTGCTCCCGTGTAGGCAGTTGCATTGGCTTGCACTAGTTGTGAGCATAGGCAGCTGTGAGCTGCCATGCTCACGATCTGCGCAAAAGTGGCAATGCTGGAGGTGAGAGAGGGAATGATATTTTTATTTTTTGATTCTGAAAGAATATAATTGAAATTTAATGTTAACTTTAGGGATTTAATTTGAGGATTTTAAAAATTATGGATCTATTTCAAAAGTTCTAGTAACCTCATGACCCAAAGGCAATTTACTCCATAAATATTATTATTTATATAATATAAATATATATAATATTTATCAATATATGTATAATATTATTACATAATGTATTAATATATACAAATGTATAAGAATATTTTATTAAAAATAAATTAATAATAATATAACAATTTGTCTTAAAAAAATAAAAAGCTATATGATTCAAAATAAAAATAATTTTAATTTTAACAAATTTAATTTTGAGTTGAGTTGATTCACAGTCTTTGTAAAATTTATTCGCAGTATGTAATTTTGACTTGAGCCTATGACATTTATTATTTAAATTGTTTCTGCTACTCTGCTGGAGAAATTATTATGTTCAATGGGCAAAACGTGTTACCTATTCTACCACCTATCAACATGGGTGTCATGCATGTGAGCGGGAACTGCCACATGTAGAATGTTCTAAATAATATTAAGACTTCCACGTGTGCGGTCCGGATGATTTGAGTGTGGATCCAGATGTAACATGTCTCCCCAATAGTCGTGAAGCGTATTGATGCGCGTGCTCGGGTGCCACGTGGGCTTGTGGAAACTATAAATACCTATGGAGCATTGGGCGGTTCTCCTGTTGACTCCAGAAGAGCTGGTGTGGTGATGACCATGTTCTCAGGCGTCGCTGGGTTTGTTCGAGTCGAAGTTCCTGAAGCTGGGGGTCCTGCTCAAGCGGGTCAGGCAGGCGCAAGACGGCCGCCTGTTCGCGAGGAGGCACCGAAAAAGTCGAGAATTCGTCTCTCCAACGCAGGGGAGGGTGCACGTGCGACGTCCAAATCCCTTCAAGGCGACGCTCGAGTGGCCCCTCCGGCAGAGAACACCATCATCGTGGCTGACGACGAAATGCGGCCGGGGAGAGAAAGCGTGGAGAACCAGCCTCCCGCTCCTCTACCTACGGAGGTCCTGGATGCACCGCTGCGGGAGCGAAGCACTCTGAACCCCTTCTCATCCCCTTCGGGCCCCTCGGCTGGTCCGGAGATCTCGTCAGGGGGGGGGGGCAGAAAGGACCCAGCTCTGGCAGTTCGAGCGCACAGCATCTGTTCGCACCTAGTTTGAAAAGCGGCTAGCCAGCAGGGGTCAAGCGGCAGCCCTCGAACAGAAGATAGAGGAAGCTTTTTCCCTTCTTCGGAGACTGGAGCAATCTGAGGCGGAGAGGGCGATCCTGGAGCTGGAGTCGAAGTGCGCTCACTTCGAGGGCGACTTGGAGGCGGCGGTCGCCGAAATCGAGGAGCTGAAGAAGGAGAGGGCTGAGCTGGCGGCCTGAGTCGAAGAGCTGGAGGAAGAGAACCGCCGTCGAAAAGAATTTGCGCGAGCAGTTCGGGGTCTGCTCGTGGAGTCGGAGTTCGGGCTCTCTCCTTTGAGAGCTAAAGAAGGAGCCTTCTCTCTTCTTTTTTTTTTTTTTTGATGAAATGTAAAAGATATGTTTCAATGGAATCTTTGTTCGTGGAGTGTGCTTTCTTTATCATTACTTATTACTTTGATGTGAGTATTGGGAGAAACGAGGTGAGGCGCATGCGCCAGGCAGGTCTGAACTTTTAGGATTAGACAGTCTAGGGGACTCCCTCGGGGAGCGGAACTGTCGGGGTTCAGGACTATAAAAAGGGTCATGGCCCAACCATGGGTCCCTACGATTGTTATTTTCCTGGGTCCAAGATGGTTAAGAAATCGCGCGGTAGAGTGAAGGAAATGTGGAGCGATTACCATGCTCTTCGGGGTGAGCTCTGTGCCCTTCCTCCGCACACCTTCGAGACGGAGGTGCTACAGGTGTGGGGGAGGAACCCGGAAGTTGGGTTGGAGTATCCCTCGGCGGGAGCGAGGTTCATGGCCTTGCCAAAGGGAAAGATAGCGGTATGTCTTCACCACCTGCGTGGCGGGTTGTTTCTTCCCTTTCAGCTGGAGTTCGTGAACATCTTCAACCACTTCGGCATCGTTCCATTGCAGCTCCCGCCGAACGCAGTCACCATGATCTATTGCCTTATCGAGGAGCTGCGACGCCGGCGGATCCCTTGGGATATCGACATCTTCAAGGCGGTCTTTCGGTGGGAGGCGAACCCTCGGTTGCACAGGTATTTTATTCTGAAGGGAAGGTATTGCCAGGTGTTCAAGGTTAGGGATACCGGCTTCGCAGACTAGTATAAGAGGTTTTTCTTCGCCGAACCCTGCGGAGTGAGTTATGTGAGTCCACGAGGGTTGGTGAGGCGAGGTTTCTGGGAGAGGGGCTTGGTTTTGAGGATCCACGTTTTCGAGAAGTGGATGAGATTCGGAAGCGTGTGCACGATGCAGAGGACTACTTGTGCGGGCTTGAAGATGACATGCGAGTTTATACAGGTAAGGTTTCGTCAGTTGCCTTTTTCCCCTTTTTGGTCCTGACTCCGCGTCTATGTTGTTTGCAGGTCAGCCAGAGCTCGAGCTGCGCTGGTTCTGAATTCGGCAGATAGGGAACAAAAGGGTCCCCCACGATCGACCGGGGCCTTCTCGTCTTCCGGCGAAGAAGAGACGAGCCGTACCTAGAGAGTCGGCGGAGGGAGTTTCTTCGGCGGCGCCTCTTATTTTCGAGGAGGGTGTCGATGACCTGGCGTACATTAATGACGTGCAGGTCAGTGACAATCCCGAAGAGCAATGCGAGAGGCGTGAAGAAGGGACGAGCTCTGGCGCCGAAGGGCCGGATTCTGTTGGTCCGAGCGTCGAGGAGTCTGGGGACGGTGTTCGGGACGAACCTCTAAGAGTCGTTCCTGAAGGGAGGTCGGACTCAGTGACCAGACTTGGCGCTCAGGCTGCCGATATGCTAGATGTGGTGAGGCGTCAAGTGGAGCAACTCACCAAGGAAGCTATGGCCCAAGAGAGAAAAGCGAAGGAAAACGGACTCCTGCATTTGGAGTCGGAGCGTCGACGTCATCTTGCCGAAAAGCGTCTACGCTCGGC
The DNA here is from genome assembly GCA_019297695.1 of Apostasia ramifera. Taxonomy (NCBI): domain Eukaryota; kingdom Viridiplantae; phylum Streptophyta; class Magnoliopsida; order Asparagales; family Orchidaceae; genus Apostasia; species Apostasia ramifera. The sequence goes on along the minus strand of JAEMOT010002616.1, from coordinate 45,319 downwards.
GATGGTCTGGAGGAGTCCAGTCGCCGAGAAGCTGAACTTCAGAGGCTTTTGGAGGAGACATTTGATCAGTCTCTCGAGGAGACTCGCAAGGAAGGAGTCGCCGAATTCCGCCAATCCCTTGAGTTCAAGGCGCTCATTAAGGAGGCGTTGGAGAGTTCGGTGAATATGCTTGGCTTAGCCCTCCTCGACCGAGGATTAGTGAGCCGTGAGGATCTCGAAGGGCTGGACATGAACGAGTGTATTCTTTCGGAAAGCCGCTCGTACCAGTGTCCTTTCTTCAAGATGTTGGCGGAGAGGATGGGGCGGATGTTCGCCTTCGTTTCGAATATGAAGGTGGTCATTCCTTTTACTGAAGCTGAAATGACGAGGGTTGAGGGGGCCGTCGGAGGGGCCCCAGCTCCGGAGGAAGAACCTTGCTTTCGGGGAGAGGGGGCTTTAGAAGGGCCCTTAGTTGTTTCTCCACTTCGCTCGCGGGATCCAATGCAGGATGTGCTGCGAACTCCTGGTGCTGACTTAGTGGATTCTGACTCCGAGGTTTCGAGGAGGGATAATGATTTGTAAAGTTGTAGCTTGTTTTTGTAAAGCAGATCTTTGTAATGCAAAGTTTTCGTCTATTTTCATTTTGCACTAGATTTCTGCTTGTGACTAATTTTGGCTTCTTTGCTTTGAGTGTCGTCGCCTCGGCGCTAAGTTAGGATTTTAGGCCTGGGACTTCGAGAAGGGGAGTGTCCTTGACTGCCAGTCGCCTCGGCGCTAAGTTAGGATTTTAGGCCTGGGACATCGAGAAGGGGAGTGCCCTTGGCTGCCAGTCGCCAAAAGACTTGTCTCTATAAAATAATGTTGCGATTTACAGGTGCTTTATAAATAAAATCTCCTGATGTCGTTGCCGCTCCTGATCCTTGGTAGGAGAGTCCCGTCGTACCTTGCCAGTTTGTAGGTGTTCGGGCCGAGTACATTGCGGATAATAAAAGGACCTTCCCAGTTAGAGTCGAGCTTGCCTGAGGCCATGTCTCGGCCTGCAGTATTTTTTAATTTCAAGATCAGGTCGCCTTGTCGGAATGGTCTCCTGTACACATGCTTGTTGTAATACTTTTCGATCCTTCGTTTGTGTTCCGCTTGTCGAAAAGCTGCTAGTTCCCTGTCTTCTTCGAGGAGGTCAAGCTCGAGTCTCCTTGCATTCTCATTTTATTTTTGCCATTCAAGAAGAGCGGGTGGGTCGAAGTTGCTAGCGTGTTCGACATGAGGGAGTAGATGTCTAGCTCGACCGGGACGAGTGCTTCTCCCCCTAAAACAAGCGAGAAAGGCGTTTGACCCGTGGCCGCTGTTGGCTTGTAGTTGAGTCCCCAGATAGCCGCCGGGAGTTCGGCTGCCCATGATGAGTCAATCTTGTCAATCCGCTTTCTTAGTGTGTTGAGGAAGTTTTTGTTCGACGCTTCTGCCTGGCCATTCGATTGCGGGTGTCGAACTGATGCGAAGCTCAGGTTGATGCCGTTTTCGAAGCATAGATTTCGGATGGCTCGGCTGGTGAAGGCCGTTCCGTTGTCGCAGATTAGGGAGAGGGGAACGCCGAACTTGCATATGAGCCGTGTCCATATAAAGTTCCTGACGCTCGCGCTCGTCGGCTGTGCCATTGCCTTCGCCTCAACCCATTTCGAGAAGTAGTCCGTTGCTAGCAGCACATGGCGCAAGTTCCTTCCAGATTTCGGGAATGGTCCAAAAAAATCGAGGCCCCACATCGAAAAGCGCCAAGAGCTGGTTATGGGGTGTAGCGGAGCCGCCGGTCGCCTAGGAATGTTCGAGTAGATCTGGCATTGGGGGCATTTCTGGCTGAATTCCCTGGCATCTTTCTGGAGGTTCGGCTAGTAATATCCCTGGCGTAGGACTTGCAAGGCGAGGTTCCGTCCCGCGGCGTGGGTTCCGTAGTCTTCGGTGTGGATCCGTTCGAGTATGGTCCTCGAATCCTCTTCGTGGATGCATTTCGCCAGGGGCAAGGAATAGTATCTCCTAAATAATTGACCTTGGGACAAGATGTATCTAGCGGCTTTCACCCGGAGCCTGCGAGCCTTATGCCTGTCGTCTGGGAGTTCGCCCATCTGGAGGTAATGTCGGATGCCATCCATCCAACCTCTAGGGCTGGAATCAGTGTTGAAGATTTCAGGGTCTTCGAAGGCGGGGAACAGGATGCTCAGTGCACCCCCCTTTTCTTCTTTGGCAAGCTAGTCCGCCAGCGAATTCATCTCGCGGGGGATGTGAAACAGGGAAACCTGGGCGAAATATTGGAGGAGAGTTTTGGCAAGCTGAAAATACCTCTTGAGCACTTCGTCCTTTGTCTGGTAGGATCCTATTAGCTGGTTCACTATTAGTTTGGAATCGTTGTAGACATGGAGGTGTCGCGCTCCGAGTCCCTTGGCGAATTTGAGCCCAGCAATGAGGGCCTCATATTCAGCTTGATTGTTCGTGACGGGGAAGTGTGTCTTCCCTGATCTCTGAAGTCGAATTCCCTAGGGACTGGTGAGGACTATGCCGATTCCTTGGATGCGCTCGTCGGAGTCTCCGTCGACATGGAGGATCCAAGGCTGCGGCTTATCTGGAAGTTCAGGTTGTTCGGTTGTTGTCAGTTCGGCGATGAAGTCGGCAAGCGCCTGGCTCTTCATGGCTGTCCGTGGGAGGAAATCGATGTCGAACTCGGAGAGCTCCACGGCCCACTTCTGCAACTTTTCGGAGATTTCAGGGGAGTGGAGTATCCTCCGGAGGGGCTGATCTGTCATCACCTTGACGGGATGAGCTTGGAAGTAATGACGTAACCTGCGGGCGGCAGAGATCAGCGCAAAAGAGAGTTTTTCGAGGGGAGAATACCTCACTTCGACGCCGTGAAGGACGTGGCTGATGTAGTGGATCGGGTGCTATCGGTCAGCCTCCTCTCGAACAAGTACTGTTGACATCGAATTGTCGGTAGCGCTGAGGTAAAGGAGGAGGTCTTCATCTTGGATTGGGGCGGAGAGCAGCGGTGCTGACAGCAAATACTCTTTTAATGACTGGAAAGCTTTTCCGCAGTCCTCATTCCACGTCTGGTGCTCACCTCGAAGGATCTTGAAGAAAGGGAGGCAGCGTTCGCCGGATTTCGATATGAATCTGCTGAGCGTCGTGACTAGACCTGGGCACGGGCCCGGGGACCCGCCCGACCCGATCCGACCCGACCCGAAAAATTTAGGGCTTAGGTTGTGATAAAATTTTCATATTATTCTTTTAACCCGGCCCGGCCCGACCGGATCATTTTCATGATCGGGCTTGGGCATGATCATCGGGGCCCCGACCCGACCCGGCCCAGCACTAAAGCTAACTTATGATTTTATAATTATGATTTTATGTTGTAGAGTTGTAATAAAATTACAAAAGTAAAATTTTTATATGATATTTTATATGATTCTTAAATGTTTATATTATTTCAAAATTCAAATTATATAGTAATATTGATATTTAGGATTTTTGGAGTTAAAGCTTGTTATAAAGAAAAGCATAATAATTTTTTTACTTTGAGAAGAGTTTACCATTCGGGTCGACCCGGCCCGACCCGGCCCGAGGCCATGTTAGGCTTGGTCACGTAAATTGACCCGAATGTATATGCATGGGTGTGATTTAACATACTCACTGGGTGACCCGGCCCGAGTTGACCCGACCCGAGCCCGGCCCGAGCCCGAAAGATGCCCAGGTCTAGTCGTGACCCTTCCGTTCAATTTTTGTATGTCCTCAATCGTTCGAGGTGGCACCATCTCTTGTATGGCCCGTATTTTCTCAGGGTTCGCTTCAATGCCTCTGGCCGACACCATGTGCCCTAGGAACTTGCTGTATATCGAAACGAAAATGCTCTTGAGTGGGTTGAGCTTGATGTTGTAAGTTCGGCAAGTGTCAAGCGTTTCGCGGAGGTCTTCGATGTGTTGCTCCACACACTTGCTCTTGATCAATACGTCGTCGACGTATGCCTCTACGTTCTGCCCCTTCTGCTTTTTGAACACGGTATCGATCATGCATTGATAGTCGCACCGGCGTTCTTCAGGCCGAAAGGCATCACCTTGTAGCAGAAAGTTCCTTGTTCGGTGATAAATGAGGTGTGCTTTTCGTCGTCTTCGATCATTTGGATCTGATGGTAGCCTGAGAAGGCATCGACGAAACTCATCATTGAGTACCCTGCCGAAGAATCGACGAGCTTGTCTATTTTCGACAAGGGGTAGAAATCTTTCGGACAGGCTTTATTTAGGTCTGTAAAGTCTACGCACATTCGCCATTTTTCGGAATTCTTTTTCACTACCATCACATTTGCGAGCCATAACGGGTAGGTGATTTCCCTAATGAATCCGACGGCCAGGAGCTTTTCGACTTCCTCCCGAATTGCTCGTTATTTTTCGCCATCGAAGTTTCTCTTCTTCTGTCTGAAGGGAGTTACTCCCGATTTGAGGCTTAGTCGATGTTCGACTATTGCCCTCTCTATCCCTGGCATATCGCTTGGTACCCAGGCAAACACATCGAAATACTCGAAAAGTAGGGCCGCCAGAGCGGGCTTTTCATTATCAGGAAAAATTTTAGAGATTAATACAATTTTTCGGTCAGCAATGGTTACATGCTCGTTTTGTTCGACCGACGGCAAGGCATGATCTCTGGGATCCAGGTGGTCTGTGTGGAGGCGCACATTTATTTCAAAACACTTCCTGGCGCCGGCCTTGTCCCCCCTGATGGTAGCGATGCCGGACGGCGTGGGGAAATTCACGCATAGGTGGTAGGTGAACGCGACCATCTGGAATGCCGCCATTGCAGGCCGTCCCAGGATTGCGTTGTAGCCGGAAGGAGCATCCATGATGATGAAGTCGAACTCCTTTACTAGTCTTTTGGGGCCTTCTTCGAGAGCGACACGCAGGGTGGCATAGCCTGCGGGCCGGTAAACGTCGTCGGAAAAGCTCGAGATTGTCATGGATGGGGGGAGAGGCTTGCACTGACCAATGCCCATCTCGTTGAAGGCGCGGAGATATAGTATGTCGACCGAACTGTCGATGTCGACCAAGGTCCGGTGGACATCACAAGCTCCGATCTCAGTAATGATGACTATGGGGTCATCGCGGTTGAGCCCCTCTCTGGGAAGGTCCCCTGCGGTGAAGACAATGTCAGGCAAAAGAGGTGGGAGTTCGACTGGGCATACCTCTCGGTATCTTCGAGTTCTGAGACCGCAGTCGTAATCGAAGATTGACAGGACGACCTTCTTGTCGTCGGCTTTCAACGTTGTTGGCGTCGAAGGGGTGATCGCCAGAGGCTCATCACGCGGAAAAAGTGGGCGTGTCGCCTTTGGCAGGGGCCCCTCGATCTTCTTGTAGCCGGTGAGGTAGCCATTTTCTATGTACTCATTGACGAGTGCCCGAAAAGAGCGGCACTCGAAGAGAAGCTGACCATAACGATGGTGGAACTTACGAAACTTCGTGGGGTCCTCGCCAGGTTGAGGTGGCTGGCGCTCGCCACGATTCTTAATGAAGCCCTTGTCGCTGAGGATCGAAAATATTTCCTCGATGATGTAGACCGGCGTAGCAGGACGCAGGGAATCACCTTCGAACTTGCGCTTCCCGTGGGAGGGGGAGAAATTCCGGTCTCGAAAGCTTCTCCTGGGAGTGTTGGAGTCCGTCTTCAGGGTCTCGCCCTTCTTGTCCTGGGGTGAAGCGACCTCCTGCTTGGTCTTCGCCTTAAGGGCCTTGGCGTCCTCGAGATGGATCCATTTTTCGGTGCGGGCCCTTGCCTCCATCAGCGTCTTCGGCATGTCGTCGACGAAAGAGTCGTACAACTCCCCAGGCAGGATGCTGTGGACGAAGATCATGGTCGACCTGTCATCGGTAGTGTCTTTCGCCTGCGTGTTCATCTTCGAGAACCGGTCCACGTAGTTGCGCAACGATTCGTCGGGAGCCTGCCTTATCTGCCAGAGCTCATGGATTATTCGGGAGGTAGTCCTTGATGTTCCGAATCTGGTGCAGAACTGCTCGAAAAACTGCAGGAAGCTTTGGATGGAGCCCTGGGGGATATCGTCGAGCCAATCCAGCGCCAGGCCTGTCAGAGTATTCCTGAATAGGTGGCACTTGTATGCGTCCGAGACAGGGTCACTCGTCGCCAGGGCATTCTCGAAGCGCTTCACGTGCTGGGCCGGGTCGGTGAGGCCGTCGTAGTCGCCGACCCGGGGGGCTTTGTAGGCGCGTGGTGTCGGCGCTGCCATTATGGCAGGCGAGAAGATTGTATCCACCGGGGGAGCCAGACGATATACCTCGGGTCGACTTTCGACGGCAGCGTGAGTGCAAGCCTCTTCAGTGGGTGATTCGACAAGGCCCATGCTCGGCTGTGGAAGCGGGCCTTCGAGGGGTAGAGCTAGAGGAAGGGGTCTCTGCTGCTGGAGGTGGGCCGGTAGGTTGGCGAGTAAGGTGTTCATCATTTGGGTAAGCGTGACGATCGTGTTCGTGAATGTTTGAAGTTGCCGGTCGTTTGCAGTAGGATCGTCCTGAGGTAGGCGCGCTGCCTGCTGTCCACATGGTGGCGGAGTGTTTTCGCCATGAGTGTCTTCCATGGGTATTTGAAGGTATCGGGTCTGATCCTGCGTGAGGGCACCAAATTATTATGACGAGAAACAATCAGATTTTTTACGTGGGAAACCGGCTGAGCTGAAAAATCACAGCTCCATCGAGGAGGCTTCAAGAATCACTAGAATCAATCTTTCTTTTTTGAGGTTACAGTCAGAAAAAAGAGGGGATGTAAGGGGTTTTCTTTTTATCAAGCCGAGTGAGACTTTTCTTGTTACAGTGAGATATTTATATCCCGGTCTACTCTGTGAAGTCATTTCAGCAGAATGGGCTTCAGCTCCAGTGACTGACCATCAATGTCCGCAGGGGGGGCACTCCCTAACCTTTGTTGTACGATGTACGGATGGTACGGTCTGACGGCAGGGGAGCCCATACCTCTTGAAAGCAATATGGTCACCGATACTTCGCCAAACGTCGGTCAGTTCTGGTTCCTGTTATTCGTCTCGGTCTCTTCGGCGTCTGTTGTTCAAGGTGATACGCCTCATGTTCGACGCCGAGCGCTCGTGCCGTTGATGCCACGTAAGCTTCCACGTGTGCGGTCCGGATGATTTGAGCGTGGATCCAAATGTAACAGTAGGCATGACTGAAAGATCTGATTGTTGTTTATACATATCGGACAATTTGATGCTACTGTTGAGGTAGACATGCTTATAAGTATTCATTTACGACAGTGGATATAGCTTGAAATTAGGTTGATATTAAATGTACTCACATTAAAATTTTGATATTAAAGTGTACATATTTTTGTTACTGGATACCTACTTAAATACATGCTTGAACCTCTGCAATTGATCATGTGGTCTAGAGAACTTGACAGTCAGGTTGTCCGCTAGACTGTTCAATTTTTTCTGATCGGATAGTCCATTATAAAAGTCGAATGGTCTAGCCAGCATCTTATTGTCATTTATGTGCGGTGGGACTTCCAACAAGGGCGGGGTAGCGTCATTGTTGTACATATTTTTGTAATTATTCAACATAGATATTAGATCATTCAAAAAAAATTCTAATATTTTTTTGCTTTAAATACTCAAAGACCTGTGATGTAAAAATTTCATAATAAACTCCTGATTATATTAAAATTTGGATGCATTTAAATTTATGGTTAAATCACTACTACAAGGGAAAAATTATTGGGTTCGGAGCTCCCGCCACGTCACATTTTCGGATCTGCTTGGTATAGATATAAATGTGCTTGTTATAAAATTAAAAGTGCTTGTTACAGTGTGCTTGTTATAGGTGCTTGTTATAAAAATTTTTGTAACAAGCACATTTAAAGTTAAAAGTGCTTGTTATACCAAGCTCCGAAAATGTGACGTGGCGAGGAGCTCCGAACCCAATAATTTTTCACTACAAGGAGCTATTATAATTTAAACACGTTAATTCTTTTATCTAATATAACAATTCCGCATAATATTTTCCAACTAAAATATTTATGCGGCCCTCCTCACAGTTGATGCCATGCGACTGTTAAAAATGGTGAGCTATAGCTCACTCTTTTTGGAGGAATTTTGCGAGTACCGCCAGCGCTCACCGCATAAAAGTCAGAATAATTATTTTTATGCGAATAAGCTGCGAATAGTTATCTACAGCCTGTCATGCATTCAAAATTTCAAATGTCAGATTTTTTTGGACAATAAAGTTTATTCTTTATTATATTTAATAATTATGATTATTTTTCTTCACAAACACAAAATAATATATATAAATTAAAGGAAACAAAATAGAAATTAAAAAAATATTGATGTTTAAGATACAAGAATTCATACATGTTAGTCCATATAATTTGAATCATCACACAGTTTCGAGAATTTTAAATTTTATTATTGTCTTATGGTATATTATATAGTTTAATTTGAGAATAAAATATTAAAATGTAGATGAAAATATTATATGTCCTGACAAATCAACTTAAATTATTATTTTCAAAAAAATTAAAATATATGATTAAACATCGAAAATATATATTTGGATGTATTTCCAATTGCTTTAATAAACTGAACTTTAATTTTAAATACTTAAAAGTATTTTAATTTTAAAATACTTAAACATATTTTTAAGTGTATAGTAACTCTCAAAAAAAGTCTGCATAGAAAAAAAAATTGAATGAGAATAATCTAAATAACAGATTATTATTTTGTTCATCAGCATAAAATTGTGAATCTATTTTAAAAATTCGAATAGAATTATTTTAAAAATAATAATATAATCATATAATTATATAATGTACATATTTTTTTAATTATTAAAGGTATATTAATAATGTGTTGTGTCTATTCTAAAAAATTTCTAATATTTTTTGCTTTAAATACTTGAATACCTTAAAAATAAAAATTTCATAATAAACACTATGATTATATTAAAATGAAAATTTCAATCTAAAAGATGATGGTATAGAATCTTGATATATTTTATCCAGCCTTTTTAAAATTTGATAGCATTTAAATTTATGATTAAACCACTACAAAGAGGACATTAAATCGTTTTTTAGCACGTTAATCCTTTTATCTAATATAACAATTCCGCATAATATTTCTCAATTTAACTATTTATGCGGCCCTCCTCACAGTTGATGCCATGCGACTGTTCAAAATGGTGAGCTATAACTCACGCTTTTTGGAGGAATTTTGCGACTACCGCATGCGCTCGCCGCATAAAAGTTAGAAAAATTATTTGTATGCGGATAAGCCGCGAATTATTACACTTGCGCCTAACTCTCAACCGCCATAATGTATTTAAATGTCAGATTTTTTTGAACAATAAAGTTTATTCTTTATTATATTTAATAATGAACCCTATTGTTATTTTTTTTTTCTTCAAAGACACAAAATAAAAAAAATAGAAATTAACGATAACAACATAAAAATTAAAAGAATATTGTTAAAAAAATGACTATAGGCTCTGTTTGTTTGGTATTTAAAAATTAATTTAATTTAATTTTAAACTGACATAACACATCACACATAAAATTTAATATTAAAAATTAATTTAATTTATATTCTATATATATTATTAAAATAATAACTAACTTATATCATATTTCTCACATATGCAAAAATTTTATATCAATCACTCATATATCCCAACATAATAACTATTTATATTATTCATAATTTTTAATAAAAAAATATCTTTATTTAAATTTAATTTTAACATTATTAAATTAAATCTTACAAACAAATAGGACTTTAAAATACTAGTATTCTTACATATTAGTCCATAAAATTTAGATCATTATGCATAAATTCATGAGTTTCAAATTTCATTGTCATTTAGTGTAATTATTTTACAGTATATTATATAATCTAATTTGAAAAAAAAAATTGAAAATGAAAATGTTAATTATATGTCATGCCAATCAACTTAAATATTTTTTTTTGTTAAGTTTAATCATGAAATTATTATTTTAAAAATTTAACTATATGATTAAGCATCAAACATACATATTTGGGTACATTTTCAATTGCTTTTATAAACTGAAGTTTAAACTTTTTAAAAATATAATTTAATTGTCTAAAGTTAAAAAGTGTTGATAAAAATTAATTTTTGAACCAAAAGAACTTAGGCGGTAGATTATTATTTTATAGACTCCCATAAAATTAAAATTTTATCTTAGAAGCCAGAAAAAAATTACTCTAAAATATAATCTTAAAATTAAGCCTGTAATGTTATTTAAAAAAAATATTTACATACATATTCTTGTAATTATAGAGCATGTATTAAAAATATGTTACGTCTGTTCTAAATTTTTTTTAATATTATTTGCTTTAAAAATTTATTATTATATTAAAATGAAACTTTCAATCTAAACGATGATGGTATAAAATCTTGATATATTTTATCCAGCGTTTTAAATTTTGAATGCATTTTAAATTTATGATTAAACCACGTACATTAAATCATTTTTTTAGCTATTATAATTTAAACACGTTAATCTATGCATCTAATATAGCATTTCCGCATACTATTTCTTCTGTGAAATGTTTATGCGGCCGTCCTTACAGATGATGCCGTACGACCGTCAAAAATCGTGAGTTATAACTCACGCTTTTTGGAGGAATTTTGCAAGCACCGCGCCTTTTGCCGCATAAAAATCAAAATAATTCTTTTTATGGGGATACGCCGTCAACTATCACACTTGTGCTCTTCTGCAGCTGTCATGCATAAAATGCCAGATTCTTTTTTATATTAAACTATGAACTCTGTCATTGTTATTTTTTTTTTGGAAGATATAAAATTTAAAAAAATTAATAACAAAATAGTAATTAAATACTATGTTTAAAAAATACCTTAGATTATTTTAAAAATTATTTATAAATCTCTAAGATAATAGTGTTCATACAAGCTGTTCATATAATTTAGATATTCATGAGTTTCAAGTTTTATTATCTCGGTATATTTTGCCCATCTAAATTGAGGAAAAAATATTAAATTGAAGACTTTCATAGATATATTGTGACGCCCGTGGCCGAAGAGGGAGGGGAGTGATCGTCAGGTAATGTCTTAAGAGAAAGTAAGATAAAAGTAAAATATACACATTGATCATATAATGGCATATTGCATAACACCACACACAAACAAATGAGTAATTCAAGCATTTGTCATTTAAATACAATATTTTAATTTCTTAAATGTCAATGTTATCAAAATGTCTATATTATATATAAATTATTGTTTAATTGTAATAATTATAAGACCAAAAACTTTAAAAAAATTTCCATAAAATAATTATTTATATTTATTTTCCAAACTCATCAAGAGAGGAGATAAAGTTACAGCCACGCGAAGGCATGGTGTGACATGACATCAAAAAGTTGCCCGATTTTGGTTGCCATCTCTCGCTGATCGCTCGGTGGCACGCTGACAGCGACAGTTACAGCTGAGAAATATCGTCATCGATGTTACTGGGAGATGATCTAGAATCATTGTGAACGATATTTGAGGAAACCTGAATCGTCGGGATCGAGGTTTGGCCAAACCCTCGTGGCCGAGGTTTGAGACCTGCAAGAATGATAATAATAATAATAATAATAATAAAAATAATAATAATAATAATAATAATAATAATAATAAGGGGTTAGTGCTCCCACGGCGCCACGTGTACGGCTGAGATACAGTGCTGGAATCACGTGTTAACATCAGCCCTCCGCATTGTCAAGGCGCGAACATTAATGTGGGTCCTGGAATACGAACCATCGCGATGGTGGACGCGCTGCCCAAGGCCTATCAGGATAAAGCCGGAGCGGCGCTCTGCCGATTCGCATTCTCCTCCACCAGCCTCTGAAAATCCTGCAAGGAAGGGGGTAGATTGTTAAGAGAGATGGCGAAAGGAAAAAAGTGGGCAATCTTGACGGATTTTCCGCTGAAGAAGAAGAGGGCTAGCAGCTCCTCGGTCAATGCCCCTCCCGCTGAGAAGAAGAGGGTCCTGGAGCCGCCTGAAGGGTCGCCGGAACGGGTAGCTGAAAAGGCCGTCGTGGTGCTCCAGGAAGAAGAAGCGGGAGCTCTGGTTGTGGATTTGAAGGGGGAGACGCCGCCAGCCAAGGTTGCTAGGGTTCTGGCACGAACTTTGGAGTCTGTACAGGGACCTGTAGATGAGAAGGCGACAGAGGTGGTGGACATCTCTGACTCCCCGGTCAAGGCGTTTCTGAAGATTAGAGGGCAGAGGGAGCTGAGCGTAGTGCATCAGACGCTCGCGGGAGAAAAATTGGACCCAGGGAAGATTCTGCTCAAAGATGAAGACGTTGAGCAGCTCTTCCCTAAGGTAGGTGCTCCGCCTGAAAAGGGGTTGATGAAGACGCCCCTGGTGGTGTGCGGTCCTACTCCCCTTGGCAAGCCACTACCTCCTCCTGTCAAAAGAGGAGGAACCCCTTTTCTCCCTCTTCCTTCGGCGGGTGCCGAGGATGAGAAGAAGAAGAAAGAGAAGGAAAAGAAGGAAGAGGGAGAGAAGGAGAAGAAGGAGAGGGAGAGGAAGAAGGGGATCTCCCAGCTTGCCCCTGAAGTTACACTGGGCACTGAAGGGGCAGGGCGCAGCCTTGGGGATAGACTATATGAAATAAGAAGAGGAGAAGAAAAAAATTCTGAGAGACACCTCCCAGATTGTGGAGATGGTAAAACATATAGATAGGAGTATTGAGGAGAGGGAAGTGCGCTATCTTAAGAGGATAGCGGAGCTGGAGAGTGCATTGTCGGGAGCTACAGAGCATTCCTGAACCATCCAGGGAGAGGAGCTAAGGAGGTTGCACGACTTGGGAGAGAAGTTGGCAGCTCTCAGCAACGCAGAATGGGCAGGCAAGGCCGAAGTCGCGAGGGGAGAGTTCCACCACACCATTTTGGACATAGGCCAAGCCCTTTCCGTCCACGTCAAAGACCTCCAGAAAAGAATAAAGGAATTGTATGATGAAAAGGAGACTTTGAGAAGGGAGAGGAATAAACTCAGAGGTAAAATGGCGCATGCCAAGGAAGCAGAGTCCAAGGCGAAGCAGATGGCCTTCGAGACCCATCGTCGGGACGAGTTGCTGAAGTCTGAAATACGATCCATGCGCACCCTGATAGATAATGGCCTGGGATGGAGGGGGCAACGCATGGAGGACCTGGAGAAGGCAGTGAGGAGAGCGGTGAATATCGTCAGCTCTTCAGCCGTAGGTCACCATGTGAAGAGCCAAATAGCCTTTGATGTTCTCCTGCAAGCATTGGTTGATGTAAGTATTCTAAACCAGGAAAACATCAGGGGTCCAGCCGTTATTCCTTCTGTGACCCTAAGAGTCAAGATAGGTTTTTCGATGTTCGATGCTGGAAGCCACGGCTCAAGGGAGGTTCCCCCCATAAATGCCTACGCCGGCTGGGGATATCAGCCTGCTTCCCCCTACAGAGATCCTGATGAAGGCCAGAGTGCTCCTCCTGAAGCGCAGTAGCAGACTGCTCCCAAGGATTTGTAGTGACTTGCTTCATGTTCTTCTCATCCTCAGACTCATCACAGAACACATTTGATGGAATGATTGGAGAAGAGAGGTGTCCAAGTCATCCCCTGAGGGCACGCTTGTGACGCCCGTGACCAAAGAGGGCGGGGAGTGACGCCGGGTGATGTCCTAAGAGAAAGGAAACATTGAGGCAAAGTGCGACTCCTGGCAGGCTTCTAGGCCGAATAATGAGTGGTGAGAGGGGCGCAGGAATGAATTGTCCCACATCAGAAAGAGAGGGAGATCCTGAGCTGTATAAGTAGATAATGTGATCTCAAATAGTAGAGGCGCCTTTTGAGGCAAAACCGTGAGGCTAGCGATGAAAAACTTCATAGTTGAGCATGCTTGGGCTGGAGTAGCACTGGGATGGGTGACCTCCTGGGAAGCACTCAAGCACGCAGTTTTCCTAAAGCTAAAGCGGACAATACCTCTACAATGAGATCACGGGATATTACAATATGGTATCAGAGCCGACCTCCCGCAGTACGATGTGATTCGAGGACGAACCAGGCGAAAGCTGGTGGGCCTGTGACGCCCGTGGCCGAAGAGGGCGGGGAGTGATGCCGGGTGATGTCCTAAGAGAAAGGAAACACTGAGGCAAAGTGCGGCTCCTGGCAGGCTTCTAGGCCGAATAATGAGTGGTGAGAGGGGCGCAGGAATGAATCGTCCCACATCAGAAAGAGAGGGAGATCCTGAGCTATATAAGTAGATAATGTGATCTCAAATAGTAGAGGCGCCTTTTGGGACAAAATCGTGAGGCTAATGATGGAAAACTTCGTAGTTAAGCGTGCTTGGGCTGGAGTAGTACTGGGATGGGTGACCTCCTGGGAAGTACTCAAGCACGCAGTTTTCCTAAAGTCAAAGCGGACAATACCTCTACAATGAGATCACGGGATGTTACAACGCTGCTGGTTGGCGAGGAGAGGTATTGGCCGATCTAAAGGGAGGTCCTTGTATTTCAGATTGACACTACGCCGATAGTTGTCCAAGTTCTGAAGTCTTGTGTTTTTCTTTGATTCCATTATTTACCATGTACTCAGAGAGAATTGTAAAGTACAAAGAAATAAAAATTGTAACAAGTTTTGCCATGAATAAAATGTATTTTTTTGAAAACTTGTTTTGAATGGATTCTGTAATGTATTCTCTTTCTTCTCTGTTCTCTTTTGTTTGAAAAAGATACTATGAGTTCAACAGAAAGAAGAGAGCGAGAATTCAAAAGTAAATGGGGGTATAACGCATATGATAAAATCTGAGTTAAAAGTAAAAGGTTTCTGCAACAGGGAACAAACTATCGTTGTAAACGATGTTATGTTAGACAGGTGAAACATCAAGAAACGATAATTTGAGGAATAAAATGAACAGCACATTCTAATGTTTCGAAACATCGTGCACAATATCAAGAAGAGTGCAAATGAAAAGACGCTTCGGGTTTCGAAACTGTCAGGAAAAGGATGGCTAGATCAGGCCTGCGCGTCGATCAATAATATTAGACGGACAGAAGATGAAGAGTCACAACTGTTCCCCATAAAGCCGTGGCTTAAGGAGAGAAGTTTGATACGCTAGCCTTTGTCTCAAACCCTGAAAATCCTCCTTACGCTTGCTCGTCACAAAGCTTCACCATGGGGGGAAGAGATATTGAGTGGACCGATCTAGCCGAGCAGTTCCTGAGCGACTCCAACTACCAGGAGAGTCTTCTGATGGAGCACGAAGTGCTCAACGTGACAAGGGGGTTTAGAGGAAACCCCAACCTCGTAGTTATCCAGCCCATCGCTGAGCTCTGATCGAATAGACCCCCCGAAGGAGCGGTGTGCGTCTACCAGGCGCAGGTGACGTATGGGATGATGCTCCCTCTGCAGCCAAAGTTCGGGGAAATCCTAAACTTGTACCAGATCGTGCCGACACATCTCTCCCCCAACGCCGTTGCATACATATACTCCTTGCTAAAGCTGTTACAGGCTCAGGAGATACCATGGAGCTTGATGCTATTCAGGGGCCTCTTCAGTTGGATGGCGGTGCCTGGATACAGAGGATACCTGGCCCTGCGATCGAAGTCGAGGTAGGCGATGTTCTCCTGGGCTAGTAGTTCCCACGCGGACTGGAGGGACTACTACTTCTTGGTAGGAGGGAATTTGAGCATCCCTCTGAAGCCCGGAGTCTGCCCGCCTGAGTTCATCGGAGATGCCAGGCGGACGGCTGGGGAAGGGACCCTGAGGAACTTGGAGAGGCTGAAGGGGCAAAACTGGCCCCTGAAGGACTTACTCAGGCACGTGAAGAACGACATATCCCTGTACGCGAAAGCGTTAGGGTATGCCATCTTTAAGGACACAACCCCTCCCCCTGGCACGGTTCCAATGAAGAGGGCCAGGAGAGGACAGCCCCCAACCATCCAACTCAGCAAAGAGGTTACTGAGGTGGTGGAGGAGCAAGAAGAGATAGATGTTCCAGAGCAAGTTTGTGGCGGAACCGCCGTCGACGTGGTATCTTCTCCAGAGGATACCGCCGAAGACGAGAAAACTCAAGCTGAGCTGTTCAAAGATGCAGGCAAAGGGAAGGAGCTTGCAACAACAGCCAAGCCCAAGGTGAACCCCAAAAATAATAAGGGGATTGTTCTTGAGCGAGATAAAGGAGAAGAGAAGGACGAGGAGAAGGGCCAAAAGGGAGC
The DNA here is from genome assembly GCA_019297695.1 of Apostasia ramifera. Classification (NCBI taxonomy): domain Eukaryota; kingdom Viridiplantae; phylum Streptophyta; class Magnoliopsida; order Asparagales; family Orchidaceae; genus Apostasia; species Apostasia ramifera. The sequence continues at coordinate 29,105 of JAEMOT010002616.1, read as the reverse complement.
CCTAGAGAAGCGAGCAAAGGGGGCGGCCGTGAGCCCCTGTTTAGACCTGGTGCTGAAGGAGGTCCCTAAGAGGAAGAGAGATACGGAATGTGGAGCCCCCCTACTGCGTTAATTTCGCAGGGAGATACGAAGATGATAGTGCGAAGATTGATGTGGAGACATTAGAAAATGAGAGGAGATTAACAATACTCTCCCAGCAGTCATTTGGATGGAGCTACGCAGTCCCAGGGGACATGGGGCTAGCCATAGGAGGTGGCCTAGTTACCAAGGATCTAGAGGAGAGGGTTGAGAAAAACTCGACGCCGGACACCTACGCCAATGTTGCCAACAGGATGGTCGTTGTAAGGGTTTCTCATAGTTCTCTTTACCTTCTTAATAACTGTTGGTTAAGGTGTTCTGACCCTGCTTTGTTTCTCAAGCGCTTGCTCGTCTACCTCTGCTTCTGAATAGGACTTTGAGGATGGAAAAGCAAGTGATCGAGCAAGGCAGTCTGATTCATCAATAAAGCGAGAAGATAGAAGCCCTGAAAGCCCAACTTGCAGCAAAGTCTTCTCAGCACGATGCTTTGCAGGAGGAGAAGATTAAACTATAAGAGGAATTTGTAGTTCACAAGTCTGCAATGGGGGCGCTGAAGGTGGACAACATGGCCTTGCGAGAGAAGTTGAATAAAGTCGTTGAAGACCAAAAGGCCGGCATCGCGGCAAAGTCTGCAGCGGCTGTGGAGGCCTACAAAATATGCTTACCCTGCAGGAAGGAGAGGTTAGAGGGGATCAAGAGAGCTTGGGAAGGTCTGACTTTCACTTTGATCCGAGAGGGCAAGATTACTGTGAATGACCTCGCGGAAATGGAGCCCGTCTCATGCCTAGCCACTGATCCAATTTACAGGGAAGAGGGACTGGACCTTACTGACGATCTTATCCAACAGATGTTTGATCATTTGGATAAGATCGGTAAGGGTCCCCCTTTTTAGATGTAAAATGAGAATGAATGTAACCTCCATTTTGTAATTTGAAAATGAATGAATGGGAAGCTTTATTTACATACCTATCTTTTGTAATGTAAGATAAACGGGTACCTTGAATGATTGTGTATTGTGTTGTATGAAATGTATTTGAAACTTTGGCAGAACATACTTTGATTTGAAAACTAATCTGCGAGAATAACCTCCATAACAAATTGAATCATATAGAGTACCTCTCGAGATTAAGTTTGATACCACACTTCTTTGCACATCTGCACAGGAAAGAAGTGATGATAATAGTGATCCTGTCTAGGAGGAGTCATCTGACCCGATGCCAAAAGGACTTAGATCGTCTAAAACATCATAATCGATGTTTGTACTTGAGGCATGGGCTGATCGAGTAGAAAGAGTATTTAGATCTTTTGATTTGAAACCAAACACCTTTATAAACCTGCACAGGAAAGAAGTAATGATAATAGTGGAGATCCTGCCTAGGAGGAGTTATCTGACCCGATGCCAAAAGGACTTAGATCGCCTGAAACATCGTAATCGATGTTTGTACATGAGGCATGAGTTGACATCCGTTAGAGCAGCAAATCCTAGTGGGAGGTAAAGACACTCTGCTTAGGGGTACCTGCATCGTGAGTAGATGGCATGGACTGCCTTAGGTTACAAGCAGGCCTTCTGGCCCTCCGCTAGCCAGGTGGGCTTATGGAGAGGCTCCAAGTATTGATAGGAGAGCCTTAGGCGTGACTAGGCTCAGTGACCTTCGTATATGGATTGTGAGTATAATGAACCATCGTGTATGAGGTGATAAAACCTCGAGTACAATAGTTGAAGTTGAGGTTAGAATCATACTTGTCGCACGATGTCTGAGCAATAAGTGATAAGCCAGTCGTGCTTTAGATAATATGAATACCTTAGTATGAATTATCAATGTTAGGATTGACTCAGAATTTCGGAATATGAGATATATCAGCAAAGGTCCTTGCACATGAGGGGCCTTTGTTATTTGTTGGGACGATGATTAGGAATCGTTGAAGCTTCGGAATTCAGAACCCCGATATTAATGTAATCTCCAGAAAACCATAACAAAAGAATTTGGATGTATATTAATATAAAAGAATTTCTGATGAATCTCTACAAATGAATTCTATGTGTAAAGAATAAGAATGATCAGATGTTAGGGCTTAAGCATAGAACTTCTTTAGGTCATCCCCGCTCCACGTCCTAGGGAGTTGAATGTCATTAGAAGTCGGTACGCATTAGGTCCCGCAATCTCGCGCACAATGCATGGGCCCTCCCAGTTGGGTTCAAGTTTGGGAACCCCCAAGTTGCTGCCCACGAATTGATATCGTTTGAGCACCAGATCGCCCTGAGCGAAGTCTTTGAGGTTGACCCTATGGTTAAAGTATCGTTTAACTTGGCGTTTATGCTCCAGACGTTTGAGTGCGGCCAACTGCCTTTTCTGTTCCAAGAGATCTAGGTCAGCCCATCGTGACTCATCGTTCTCAGTTATCCAGGTCTGCGAATCTTTGGAATCGAAGTTGGCTGTTGCCTCCACTCTGCGGGAGTAATGTTCCAGCTCAATAGGTATAACAGCGTCCATCCCGAAGGCTAGAGAGAAAGGAGATTCCTGGGTAACTTCGGATGGGACAATGTTGTAAGCCCAGATAGCGCCTAGTAGTTCATCTGGCCAGCGGGTTTTGGCACCGTCGAGATGTTTCTTCAGGATATTCAGGATGTTTTTGTTGGCAGCTTCAGCTTGTCCGTTGGTGTGAGGATGTCAGACGGAGGCATACTTGAGGTTGATCTGATGCTTGCCACAGAAGTCGCGGATCAACTGATTGGCAAAGGGGGTGCCGTTATTTGTGATAATCACCATGGGAACACCATATCTGCAGACGATGTTTGCTCATAGGAAGTTCTCGACGTTCTGGGCAGTGGGTTGAGCAAAAGGCTTTGCTTCTATCCACTTTGTGAAGTAGTCAACAGCGACCAGCAGCCATTTGTAGCTCCGGATGGTAGTAGGCACTGGCCTCAAAAAGTCGAGCCCCCACACAGCGAAGGGCTAAGAAGGGTTGATGGGCCTGAGGGCAGCAGGTTGCCTCTACATATCAGCATAGTACTGGCATTGGGGATATTTTTCTACAAACGCCTGAGCGTCTTTGTGGATATTGGGCCAGAAGAATCCCTAGCGTAGGATTCGCATGACCAAACTTCGACCACGAGCATGGGTTCCACACTCCCCTTTGTGAACGACCTCCATGACTTCTTGAGCTTCTTCAGGCCTTAAGCATTTTGTGAGTGGCCTGACATAAGGTCTTCTATACAGTTCCTTGCCAATGAGGACGTATTTGGCGCATTCGAGTCTCAGCCTTTTTGCTTCTTGTTGGTTGCTGGGTTGGGCTCCATTCTTCAGATAATTAACGATTTTATCCATCCAGCAAGATATATGTTCAGAGCTATGGATCTCTGCACACTCGTAGCTGGGCTTTTCGAATGTTCGATGCTGATGAAAGTTGTGGAGCCCCCCTTCGGCGAGATGATCTGCCACCTGGTTCTTCTCCCTAGGAACATGCGTTAAGGAGAATTCGTCGAACTGGGAGATCAAGGACTGGGCCTTCACCAGATATTTCTTTAAAACCTTGTCCTTTGTCTCATAAGCGTGATTCACTTGATTGTTGACCAACTATTAGTCGCTGAATACTTGTATATGCTGCACTAACATCCCGAGGGCAAACTCAGCCCCGCAATGAGAGCTTCATATTCTGCCTGATTGTTGGTAACTTTAAACTGAAGAGTTACCGCTCGATGTAAGGCGACTCCCATGGGGCTGGCTAGAAGGATTCTAATCCCTTGGGATTGGTGTCCAAAAGCGCCATCGATATGGAGAGACCAGGGTACGACCTTGCTTTTAGAGGGTGGTGGCTCTGAAGTGAAAAGTTCAGCAATAAAGTTGGCCAGTGCATGAGCCTTGATCGTCGTCCGCAGAGTATATTTAACATCGAACTCACCAAGTTTGATGGACCATTTGAGGAGCCTTCCTGGGAATTTGGGAGTGTGCAATATCTTTAGAAGGGGTTGATCACCTGAATAGTATGCGACTGAAAATATGGACGTAACTTCCGTGCTGCCATTAGGAGCGCAAGAGCGAGCTTCTCCAGTGTGGGATACCGAGTCTCGGTGTCCAGGAGTATATGGCTGACATAAAAGATAGGGCACTGAATCCCCTTATCATCGTTCAAGAGGACAGCTGAGACTGCTGCGTCCGACGCCCCTAGGTAAAGGGAAAGAATCTCCCCTGCCCTAAGTGCCGCTAGCATTGGGGAAGTAGTTAGGTATTTCTTCAGTTCCACGAAGGCAGCTTCGCATTCATCAGTCCACTTGCCCCTCTTGCCGTTGCGAAGACACTGGAAGAACGACAAACATCGATCACCAGCCTTGGAGATGAACCTTCCCAGGCTGTTAACTCGGCCGACCAGCTTTTGAATCTCCTTCAATGATCGGAGGGAAGGCATGTTGAGAACCGTCGATATCTTGTCTGGGTTGGCCTCTATCCCTCAGGTTGATACTAGGTAACCCAAAAATTTTCCTAAGACCGCGCTAAAAGTACACTTGGCAGGATTGAGCTTGAGGTTGAACCTTCGGAGAGTGTCGAACGTCTCTCGGAGGTCGGCAAGATGTTCATGCTCCGACTTTTTGACCAGGATGTCGTCAACATATGCTTCAAGATTCATCCCCCTTTGATTCTTGAACATGGTGTTTATCATTCACTGGTAAGTGGCACCAGCGTTCTTGAGACCAAAGAGCATGACATCGTAGCAGTATGTGCCGAAGTCAGAGATGAAGGCAGTTTTTTCTTCGTCTTCTCTGGCCATCCGAATTTGATGATATCCAGAAAAGGCATCTAGGAAGCTCATGACGTTGTACCAGAGGTACGATCCACCATCATGTCAATGCGTGGCAAAAGATAGGTATCCTTGGGACAAGTTTGATTAAGTGCCCGGAAGTCTACGCACATTCTTCACATCCCGTTGGCTTTCTTTACGATGACAACGTTGGTAAGACACTGTGGGTATTGAACTTTCCTAATGTATCCTGCCTTCAACAATTTGTTAACCTCCTCCTCGATGACATTCTGCCTCTCTCCTGCCATGACCCTCTTCTTTTATTTTATGGGGGTTACATCAACTAACACATTCAAATGATGCTCACAGATAGCCCTATCAACTCCTGAGATATCTTCAGGAGACCAAGCAAAGGCATCTATGCACTCAGAAAGCAAAGCAGTGACGTCTGCTTGCTGCTTGTCATTTATAGAATAAGATATATTTACAACCTTTAGAAGAATCCTCTCCCCCCAAGTTGAGACTCCCTGGGGTCCAGATGATTGACGACGAGCTGCGCTGCGATCTGGAAACATCGGGTTGCCTGCCTGAGGTCTCCTCTGATGGTGACAACGCCACTAGAGATAGGGAACATCGCGCAGAGGTGTGGCGTAAAGATCACCATCCCGAAAGAGTTGAGAGTTGTTCTCTCGAGGATGGCGTTGTAGCCTGACTTGGCTCGGATGACAGCAAAGTTTACCATGCTCATGGCGTAGCCATTGTCGTTACAGAAAGAGACCGGCAGGGAGATGAATCCGAGTGGCTGAACTCTCTCTCCAGAGAAACCTAATAAAGTGGTTCCTACATGAAGGAGGTTCGTTTCCTTGAGCCCCATCTGGAGGAAGGCGGACGCAAACAAGATATCGGTCGCGCTTCCTGAGTCATGGAGTACACGCCGCACAACGAAATCGGCGAACGGGCAGTGACCACTATAGGGTCATTGTGAGGGTTGCCCTGATGAGGGAGGTCTTCATGACAGAAAGTGAGTGGGATAGAGGAAGAGGGCTGATGGGAGATGCCACCTACTTCAATCGTCTGGCGGCGATCAACGGCAGGATCAACACTAAAGATGGCGTTGATTGTTCTTGCAGCAGGGGGGTAGGATCGCATCGGCTGGCTAGAGCCTGGCGATGGTAAGACCTGAGTTGGATCCCCCACATCTTCTGGGGCCTTGCCCTTGTGTGCAGTATTGGATGCAGGGGCCATCAGCATGAATTCTTTGAGTTTGCCCTGATCAGCTAGCTTGTTGAGTAGGGCTCTCAATGCGCGGCACCTGTGAAGCTTGTGCCCATAGTTCCCATGGAACTCGTAGTAATTCTTCGGATCCACTCCGGCCGGCAGTGTTGGTTTGGACCCTACAGAGCGAACCCAGCCCTGTTTGACGACCGCCGCATAGACTTCAGTAAGCGGCCGGGAGAAGAAATGCTTCTGCTCATGGGTCTGTCATGGCCTCCTTTGGTCCCTGCCATGGTTCTTGCCCCTGCGGTTCATCATGGACGATGGTTCGTGCCTTCAACAATTTGTTAACCTCCTCCTCGATGGCGTTCTGTCTCTCTCCTATCATGACCCCTTCTTTTATTTTATAGGGGTTACATCAGCAAACACATTCAAATGATGCTCACAGATAGCCCTATCAACTCCTGAGATATCTTCAGGGGACCAAGCAAAGGCATCTATGTACTCAGAAAGCAAAGCAGTGACGTCTGCTTGCTGCTTGTCATTTATAGAGTAAGATATATTTACAACCTTAGAAGAATCCTCTCCCCCCAGGTTGAGACTCCCTGGGGTCCAGATGATCGACGACGAGCTGCGCTGCGATCTGAAAATATCGAGTTGCCTGCCTGAGGTCTCCTCTGATGGTGACAACGCCACTAGAGATAGGGAACTTCGCGCAGAGTTGTGGCGTAGAGATCACCATCCCGAAGGAGTTGAGAGTTGTTCTCCCGAGGATGGCGTTGTAGCCTGACTTGACTCTGATGACAGCAAAGTTTACCATGCTCATGGCGTGGCCGTTGTCATTACAGAAAGAGACCGGCAGGGAGATGAATCCGAGTGGCTGAACTCTCTCTCCGGAGAAACCTAATAAAGAGGTTCCTACACGAAGGAGGTTCGTTTTCTTGAGCCCCATCTGGAGGAAGGCGGACTCAAACAAGATATCGGTCGCGCTTCCTGAGTCAAGGAGTACTCGCCGCACGTCGAAATCGGCGAACGGGCAGTGACCACTATAGGGTCGTTGTGAGGGTTGCCCTGATGAGGGAGGTCTTCATGACAGAAAGTGAGTGGGATAGAGGAAAAGGGCTGATGGGAGATGCCACCTACTTCAATCATCTGGCGGCGAGCAACGGTAGGATCAATGCTAAAGATGACATTGATTGTTCTTGCAGTAGGGGGGTAGGACCGCATCAGCGGGCTGGAGCCTGGCGATGGTAAGACCTGAATTGGAGCCCCCACGTCTTCTAGGGCCTTGCCCGTGTGAGCAGTATTGGATGCAGGGGCCATCAGCATGAATTCTTCGAGTTTGCCCTGATCAGCTAGCTTGTTGAGTAGGGCTCTCAATGCGCGGCACCTGTGAAGCTTGTGCCCATAGTTCCCATGGAACTTGCAGTAGTTCTTCAAATCCACTCCGGCCAGCAGTGTTGGTTTGGGCCCTGTAGGGTAAACCCAGCCCTGTTTGACGACTGCCGCATAGACTTCAGTAAGCGGCCGGGAGAAGAAATGCTTCTGCTCATGGGTCTGTCGTGGCCTCCTTTCGTCCCTGCCATGGTTCTTGCCCCTGCGGTTCATCGTGGACGATGGTTCGTCACCCCGATGTTTCCTCTTCTTCTCCTTCTTGGCTCCAAAAACATCGGGGGGAGAGGCCTCAGCATCTTCCAGCAGTAGAAACTGGCTGGCCCTGGCAACCAGCTCCGGGTAGCTCCGTGGTTTCACCAGTTGTAGGGACTTGGACAAGTCCCCGCTCTTAAGACCCCTCTGATAGTTGTGCCTGGCTATAGCGAGATCAACGTCTTCCGCTTCTGCTGCTGCAGCGAAGAAGCTGTTGGTGTAGTCCCGCAGACTTTCCTTCTCGCCCAGCTTGATGTTGGCAAGCACCATATTGGAGACAACCATTTTGGTCCGGCCGATGAAGTGGGTGATGAGTTTCCACTTCAAATGCTCATAGGAACAAATGTGACCCCTGGGCAGCTTAACGAACCAGCTGAAAGCCGCCCCTTTCAGAGTGTTGGCCAAGAGGTGGCATTTTGTGGCTTCATCGGGTTGGCGCTAGCGGACAGTGGCTTCAAATCCCTGGATGTGCTCATGGGGGTCAGTAGTACCCCTGTAGGCTTCAAGTCGAGGTGGCCTGAAGTCTTCTGGGACTGGCGCCTGCTGGATAACATCAGAGAAAGGGGCATTGCTATGCAGCGGGCCAAAGAAAGGGTCAAGTCCGTACTGGAGGGCCTAAGCACCTGGGAAGAAAGGGTCCCGCCCAGCGAGGAAAGGAGGGAAAGATGGAGGAAGGAAAGCAGGCTGAGGATGCGGATATGGGAGAAATGGTGGAAGAGAATTTTGGTTCTGGTAAACTTCCTGAGGAGGAAGAGGGTGTCTGGGCGACTGAGAAGAACCAGACGACTGAACGGAAAGTGTCGTGACCGGTGGGAGGGGAATAGGAGCCACCACATCGGCAAGAGAGGATCACGGGCCGCCGCAACTGGCGAGAGAGGTGCAGGAGCCGCCGCAACCGGCGGGAAAGGCGCAGGAGCCGCCGCAACCAGCTGGAGAGGTGCAGGCGGCAGTATGGCAGTGCAGACTGGCTGAGTTTGCCTGAGAATCACGGTCTGCTGGGTTGAGCCAGTAATTAAGTCGATGAGGTTGGCTAGCATCCCCTGCAACTTTGAAATGCGGGTACCTCTGGAGGAAGAAGCAGATCCGGCGCGACGCCGGGATGTTGAAGCTGAAGTTTTATCACCTGGCACCCTGATAGAAGGTTCACCTACTTGTGTGCTGCGGACTGCAAAGTTAGTTCTGCGTGTCCTGGCCACCATCTTCTCAGAGTCTCAATGAAAGCACTAGAAAATGTTGACGTGGAAAGTAAGGGGTCCCAAGAGAGAGAGAATCCCGAGAGACAGCAGTACACAGAGAGCTAAGCCTGATGATTAAAGCCTAAATGAGAGTAATACTATCTAGAATAGCACACAAGAACTTAAGGTGGTTAAGGAAGGAAATTCCCTATGTCCACCGAGCGATCAGCGAGAGATGATTTCACTAAAAAAAGAAAGGAGGTGATCGAAAAGGCCATTGCAATGAGCAAAAAGAAAAGAGAGAGAGAGCTTTCTTATCTCAAGCTCTTAGTACAAGGGTGATAGAAGAGAGAGCCTGCGATTCCAAAAAACCCCTTCTTCTTGTTGCTCGCCAGAGGATATTTATAGGCAGGAGATATTGGAGCTCAGTCCAGATTTTTCGGAAGAGGATGAAATATTCAAACTCCAGGTTTTCCATTAGATGTTATTGTTTGAGTGGCAACTCCACAATTTTTTAAAAATTTACCTATACATGTCATCAAATCAAACAATTATTTTCTTTAGATGACATAACATAATATCAAAATAATATTGAACCAAACACCCTTTTAATTTAATTGCTTCAAACAACAGAGATTTGTTTTTGTTTTTTAAAATGAAAGACAATAAAGATCTGTTAGAGCAAAGGCAAATTGAATTTCAGCTTGTGATTGGGTCTCAACTTTGATATGTAAGAGAGCATTCGATTCAATATTATGTTATTGTTACATCATATTGTTTAGAGAAAGTAATATTTGGTTTAATGACACGTGTAAATAACATTATCAAATATTATAAAATTTATCACTCAAAAAAATGACATGTATATCTCATGACATCTAGATAACATAATATAACATCAAGATAATATTAAACCAAATGCCCCTAAGTAAACTCTCTCCTTTTAAATACCTACAAACTCTCTTCAAACAATTTCTTGATCTTTTAAAAGTATAAATCTATTGGCAAAAGCTAAATATGACCTCCAGATTGAAGTGAAGTAGATGCAAGGCAATGCAACATGAAAATCTTACAAGAAAAGAATACGTTCACAAGCAATGCAAAATTGCAATACAAACAATGGACAAGTGAGTGTTATAAATACTATAAATTAAAAGCACATACAACACAGACAGAAATGCACATACAACACAGAAATGCACAAGCAGTAGGCAAACGAAAAAATGAACTGAGAAAGTTGCACAAAAGTTGACATTGCCTAAGAAAATCCTCTTAAGACAACTTAATTATTGCATTAGAAAGAAGCAATACCTTTATCCTGATGGCAAACAAGAACAAAATAAAATTTGGAAAGTCCTGAATAAAAAGGGCAAGAGGTAAATAAAATGCAAACCATCATAAATTGAAAATTAGTAAAAACTTCAGAATGCACATATAGTAGATAACTTACAGTTTCGCTTTATAAAAAATGCCATGTGATCCTCAAAATCATATTTGTAGTGTGTTAAGGAACACGAGGGAAGGCTTTTTCTTTTTACTCATGTCGTGGAAGTGTAGCATCTTCAGCATTTGGTATACCAAATTGTGTAATTATCATAATAAATAATTATAACTGAAAGCTTTCTTCGAGGCATATTAATTGGTAGAGTTGTCAGAATAAAAGGACAACAGCATACCGTTATTTAAATGTCTATTTGACATAGTTATTTATTCTTAAATACTTTTTCTCCATTCATTTGACATCTTTTTAGTCTTCAAAATCATATTAAACAATCTAGTGAGCCAAGAAACTCCTTCATCTCCTAAGCACTTCCAAACATCTGTTGGGATGTTATCTGGTCCTACTGCTTTTTTATGCTTCATTTTCTTTAAAGCTTTCCAGACTTCAGCTTTACTAGTACGTCAGATATAAGAGTAATTTTTACTTTCTTTTGGGGTGTTTAATTCCGTAAGATCAATTGAATTTTCACAACTTTCATTGAAAAGCTGTTGAAAGTAACTCATCCATCTATCTTTGATATCTTCTTTTATGAAAAATACTTTTTCATCTTCATCTTTAATACATTTTACTTCAATTAAATTTTTAGTTTTCCTATCTCTTGCCTTGGCAATCCTATATAATTGTCTTTCTTCTTCTTTAGTGTCTAGCTTCTTATATAAATCTTCAAGAGCCATATTCTTTACATTGCCTACTGCTTTCTTAGAATCTCATCGAACCACTTTATATTTCTCCCACTTATTTTTATTTTTGTTTTTAAACCAATCTTTATAACAAATATTCTTTTCCTTAATTTTTTTTTTACATCATCTTTCCACCATCAAGTATATTTATTATTTGAAATCATTCCTTTGGATTCTCCAAGCACATCCTTCGCCACCTTACAGATACATTTAGCAACTGTCAACACATAAGATCAGTTTTTCTATTAATATTTTATTGCCTAAGTTCTAGAACTTTTTTCTTAAATATACATCTGTTTTCAATCTTTAAATTCCACCATCGAGTCCGATAGGATTTTAACTTATTATTTCTTCTCCAATACTTTATCTCGGAATCTAAAACTCAAGCGATCTCGTTTCCTTATAAGAAAATAATCAATCTGAGTTCTTGAAGTTCCATTCTTGTACGTGATAATATGCTCCTCTCCCTTCTTGAATAAAGTATTAGCAATTACTATATTTTATATGTTATTGTGTTGTTGCTTAAAAATATTAATATATGTCTGCACATGTGTTTATACTTAATAAGTTAGGACTTATTACCTACTCAGTTCTATGGTCTGGTGAATTGATGCCTTTAGTGATAGGCACTGATGGAGAAAATGACACATAAGGAAAGGACGAGGACTAAGAGCGTGGATTTATATATTTCAGTTTGATGCGTGGATGTAAATTAAGTTATAATAACTGAAACTGCAAAGTATGGTTCGTATATAAATAAACTCATGTTTTTGACACTATCACAAATATGAATGAATATTTTCTATAATTTAGTTTGGTATTTTATTTATATTATTTCAGCTACAAGTTTCAAACAGTCTTATTATTTTATCAAATCTATTTTACTCAAATTACAACTTTCTTTATGAAATAAGCATGTAATCGTCGTAACCCAAAAAAGGGGACACCACCAAGTGGTGTATCAGCTCAAGCAGTAATCTTCATTAGAATTTTATGTCCCCAGCACTCCATTGGCAATCCTGCCATTCTGACGCATAGAATGGAGTATAATGAGGATGGAATCTATAGCTGGTTTAAATACAAGTGTTCAAATGTATGCCACGCAATGGACCACGAGACCCCCTAAACCAGACTAAATCCCTTGATTCTCCAAGGCAAAGTTGATTACAATATGTCCATGGCCAACATCTACCATTCTGAAGCCAAGAAGGTGACCACCCCAAGTTTTCCTGAGCTTCTGTAGTGATGATACTGAATGGAATCCTCCTTGCGTTTAGTGTCCTGAATAAGAAGCACCATTTATTTTCCCATTAACATCAATGCCGCTCTCTGTGTCAAAATATCGAACACCAGAGCTGAAGTCTGACTGGCTGGCAATTACTGTGGTCCAACGGACAGCAATCGATTGGGAAGCCCATGTCCAGAATTATCCTGCAAATAAACTTTTCCATTTGCACACCATCATATTTGTTCCTCATTGCAAACCAACCCATTTAACACCATAATTCATATCAATTGAAGTGACTTCTTTCAAAGCAGCTCCAATCGAGTTGGATTTCATTTGGTTAGAAGACATACTTGCTTCCTTGTGCATTCCATCAAATTGCTGCCTCCAGTCTTCTTCCATGGATGAATCAAGCAGGCTGCCCTGGTCACATCCATCTTCCCTTCCTAGGACATTACAATCCTCCTTCATGGCTTCCACAGTCTGGTTGGAAAGCTTCTTCAAACCCACCGAGTGCTTAGCCTTCAAATCATCATTTAGCTCCATATCTCTATGGTCCTCTATGACAGTGGCAAGGGCATCCACCCTCTCCCACTTCCACTTTGGACCACAAGGACACTTTGGTCAAACCTAAAGAGCCTCTAGTTGCCAGAGCGAATGCCCCTGTGGCAACAAGTTCTGGCTGCCAAAGATGCAGCAAAATACCTCAACATCGTGATATTTGGAGGGATGGATGAAAGCCAAATATGGAGCAAGAACATTGTAAGAAGAAAGGATTTATGGGCATGAAAACTTCTATGTTGGGGAGGGGCGGGGGGGTTGTTCAACATTAATATGATTTGGAACGTTCATGATTGGAGATATATATATATATATATATATATATATATACATATATATATCAAATTTAAAAGATCCATGGCTGTACACTATACCACTTTGCAAGTGGACCACATCTTTAAATATGAATGTGGACCTACAACCACCAAGAGTAGTTGAATTGCTGAATGGATGTGGGTTGTGCTTAAAGAAAATCAGCTTTTTGGGAAGGACCCAACACCTAAGCAATTAGGATAAACACCTTGGGCAGATCCAACAACTAAGAGGAAGACAAGTTGGTTAGCTAAATATGATAATACCATGGTACCAACAATTGCATTGTATTCAAAACAATCTGAGGGAGGAGGAGAGGCAAGCATTGGAACATGGATCTAGAGAATACAAACCCAACCAGTATTCAAGCCTTCATTCAGTGCATATGCAAAAAGGCTATTCCCTTAAAAGCTTGTCTAAGCAGGAGAGGGATATCAACTGACGTGATGTGCCTGTGGGGCTACAATTACGAAAAAACACCTTGCATTTGATGATCGAATGCAACTTGCATACATAGATCAAAAAAATCATCAACTGCAGCCAAAGCATCATGACCAAACCTCTCACCTGGCAAGAGAAGATTCAACTCATAGCTAAGTAGACCAAGGAGAACAAGAATGACATGCAACTATGCACTAAGGTGGTCATTCTTTACTACTCTCTAAAGACAAGGAATGAAATGTCCGTCCCAAGCCCAAACGCTAGCCTATGAAGCACCAATACTTTATGAAGCTTAAGTATCCATACCAGATCCCGATACTTAATGATACTCCACAAGTACCTATCCAATATACCATATGGCGTATCAATTTTCTTTTAAAAAATATTAAATACTCCTATGGTACTTCCCGATGCTTCGAATTAAATAAAAGAAAATATGTTGGACTAATTCTTCCGCTAATTATCCCACTGATTTTCCAACCATATCCCTTTTGATTACTATTCCTTTATCTTTTGCTTCGTCTTTGTTGAATTGAACCAAAAATTGTATTCCTTTGGGTTCCTAAGTTTAATCCAACTTATGATTCTTATATTTGCTGAGAAAACAAGCTTCATTATTAGTTTTAGATTTACCGAATCGCATATCTGGAATCCTAGTTAATTTAAAAATGTTACTGTTGTTGGGTAAAGTTCTATCTATGTTAGACATGTTAGAAGGGGTCAATGCAAACAAATCCATATAAGGAAGGCCGCTAGGGCCATTTTTTCATTATCATTCAATTCTAAGATACAAGTATACCCCTTCCTCCACAACCAACAGGAATGAAGCTAGTCCCTTCTTTAGTGGATCCTTCAACTGGTAGCATTCTTGGGCCTACTTTCTTCTTCGTGAAGCTCGGCTACAATATATAGGCATCTGTTCACCTTCTTCAGATCTCCACGGACTGTCGTGACTCCAATAATTGTCGAGAGCTTCACCCATGCATAGAGTATGGATGAGACCATGCAAAAAGATGCAATGTTCGACCACCTGAAGATGAGATTGTACCCATAGGCAACGTCAATGATGATGAAGTTCAACATTTGAGTAGCTGTCATGGGACTCTTGGCGCCTTCTTCGAGCATTAGTGAAAGAGTGAGCTGGCAGAGCGGTAAGCAATGCTGGCGAAACTTGTAATGGTCACTTTCAATGGAAGAGAGGCACAGTTTGGAAGACCCATTTGCTTATAAGCATCAACATAGAGGACGTCGAGGAGCTCCTATGTCAATAAGGATACGGTGGAGGCAAAATTCGTTGTAATTGGCGAAGATGACAATAGGGTGATCACAGTTCACCTCTACGACAGGAGGTCATCTACAAAGAAGACAATGTTAAGCATAAATAGAGCGAGGCCACCAACTTGTGCGGTGAAGATTGCATTCGAGGATATGAGGTTTTTGGGGACATAGTCGAATATTGTTAGGATCGATTTCCTTCTTTGCGACTTCAACTGAAAGGCGCTACAGTTTGATCGTTGTTCAACAAATTCAATGGCTGCAATTTGGGAAAAACGTAAGTGGCCCATTTCAACCAATGCCCTTAGTAGTTCGTGGAGTCAGCGATAGCTTGCAAGGGTATGGCCATGCTTGCCATGAAGTTCATAGAGCTGGTTTGGGTCAAGTTCAAATGTGGCAGTGTTGTGGCGTGACAGATGGTATTGGTTTCACAAAGCCCTTCGACTTCAGGGTATTAAAGACTTCTTCGACAGAGACTGCAGCCAAAATCTGGACTAAGTAGGCAATAGAGTTGTCCCTTTTGAAGGGTGTTGACAAATTTGGCACCTCGAACTCCCTTCAGGGTTGGCTGGGAAGCCGAACAGTCCCGACAAGAGTCGCTCTTCGCCATCTTCTCCTTCGTCGATGAAGTAACAGTGGTATTCTCCAATGAATCTCCTTTTCGGCTTGCGCCAGGGCCTTAAATTTCGTCTATGAGTTGCGTATGCTGAAAGATTGGCAGAGATTGCTAGAGACTAGGAGTTCATCGGTGAAGCACGACAATGAGCGATCGTCGGTGGTGTCGCAGGTTTCTGCATTGAGTTACTAGAAACGATAGACGAAGTCCCAGAAAGATTCATTTGAGGCCTGGTTCCACCTTCTGGAGTTTGTAGTAGCTTCGAGACCTTAGCTTGCTCTTGGTAAATCAAGCCAAAAAGTCCTGTGAGAATTGTGGAAAAGATGGAATGGATCCCGTTGGGATGGCGTCGAATCATTCAAGGACCATTCCGGTGAGGGTGTTGCCAAAGAGTCTGCACTTGTACGCATCAGAGACAATCTCACTAGTGCAGAAGGTGTTCTCAAAATGCCTGACATGATGCACCTGGTCAGACTTGCTATAGAAGACATGGAACGATGGTGGTTTCAAGCAGTGAGGGGTTGGTGCAACTAAGATGTCTGCTAAATGTGGCGAGTTTGACTATTTGTAAGAGAGAGAATATACCTCCACTTGTCCTTCCTCATTGTTTGAACTGTCCTTTAGGGCCAGTTTGAGCTGACGATGTTGCTTCGACTGCATTATCGAAACGCAGCTTCTTTCAACTGCTGCTTGGCATGGTGAGCTGGAGAGGAGTGATGTTTAGGTTTGCTGGTTCACCAGTAATTGCAGGATTTGGTTCATTAACAGCGCCATTTGTCAGATTGGCAGCAAGCAAAAAACGTTGTTGAGTAGGATCCGACAAATGGGAAGGAGGAGGATTAGGGTTGGAGGAAATTGTCGTAGAGATCTGAGGGTTTGAAGGTGAACTGGTGGTATTTTGGGTGTACTCGACCATGGAAGGGGGGGAAGGGGCTAAGATCCTATAAGGGGGCGCCAAAATGTTTGGGACAGAGATCCAAACTATGGAATAACACAGCATTAAGAGAAAAAATCAAAGGTCTTCACTAATGATGCTGATTACAAAAGGAATAGAGGAGAGGGAGAGAAAGACTAGGAGCGGGAAAAAGAAAGTGATGCCGCATGAGTTGCCAAAGCAATTCACACGACCAATGAAGAAATCGTGCCTAGGTATTGAAGTACTTTAAGGTTTTTATCATGCCAAGAAATTGCCTAATGCGGCATGCGGCAACCTTAAAATATATGCTACCAACTTAAGGAGATTAAACTAAAGTTCGTACAAGTTATACTATTCAACATTAATCACATATTCACATAAATTTTTATGAATTTTCTATGGAATTTAGATATGCTCCAAGGAAATTTCAGTGAAACACATGCAAATGAAAATGGAAAACAATCTAATTAACAAGAATTAGCAATCATGACATTAAATTTAACTCCTTAATTTAGGAGAACAAATTTCTTTAATCTGTTGGAGTCCATTCCATAAGTTTCAGTAAACAAGAAATTTGACTCAAATGAAGTTCAGCAATGCATAAATATTTTTAATGTAACAACATTCAGTTTTAAGAATTGTTGCTGGTAGAGAAAAAGGCAAGCTTGAATTTTGACAAATACAAATGTAAGTTTTAGGTTTCAAATTAGCACAGTAAAAGAAAACACTATGAGTAAGCAGCTAATACATTAATGGCAGAAATTAGAATTTAATAGAACATAGACAAGAGCAAGAATAGCTTCCATCGTTTACATAAACCCAAAGACAACTATTTTGTTCTCATTCACATCCCAGAGTTCAACTACACAATTAATGAAAAAAATACTAAAATGGCAGAAAAATATCCTTAATCCCAAAATCCTTCAAACAACTAAGAGGTTTCAAGCAATAGAATAAGATATCACATGAAGAAATTTATCAAAATAGGTTATCTCATTACAATGTAAGACAATCTCTTTATATAGAGAAATTACATGAAAAAATTTGAAAATATAATATTAACGGCAGAAAATAAAATGTCAAATAAATAAAAATAAATATGGAACTAATTTTGCAAAATCAGATTGAAATATAATGAGTCTTCAAATCTCGCAAATCTGCTCTGAATCAAATCAAATCTAAATAAAACTAATATGGAAATTTTTACTAGCTCTAATTAATTTGAATTTGAATTTTGATTCAACACATTGTGTCATCCTGGGCGTTTAATTCAATACTGATTCATTTCCCCACTAGCATGGATCATCTTTTATGTATGAGCTTCTTATTTTCCTTTTTTTATATCATAGGTCAAACCAGTTGGCCCAAAAAAAATATATATTTTAATTAAAAGAATAAGGATGTATCAAACAAGTATCGAATTATTTAAAAAAATAATATACCATGAAATGTATTGGATACTTATTAGTAAAGTATCAAAAAATATCGAAATTATACATAAGTATAATACGAATAAGTTAGATTTCATAAAGCATCAATGTTACATAAAGAATCTAAGCTACACAACCCAACCTTCAAAATCAAGAAAACATGAAAGTAGAAGTGTTTTGTAAAATAATATAAAAAAAAAGTATTCTACAGAATTACATTCTGAAAGACGAGATAAGGCATCTCATCGCTTACAGGTAACTACACAATAAAATAATGCAAGAATAATTTGTAGTTTGACCTTGTACTGGTGTGCCAAATGACATGCTAATAATCCTTCAAATGAAAAATTAGAAATAAAGTGGATTTGTTTTTTTGAAAGTCACAAAGTGGGTCTTTTTAAGAAGAAAAAACTTTGCCCATCAGGGATTGGAAGAAGAAATATGAAAGTTTGCTATATTACAAAGATGAGCTGATGTAGATCAGAGGACAATATCAGCTGACATGAGAACTCAGTTCTCCAAGATGGGATTCCTGTCTTCATCAATATCAATGACAATAACACGATCATGGTTTAAACCCCTCGGCCCTTCGCTATACAATGCTGGCAGATATGTGTAGTATGCAGGCAAATATCGAGAAACAAAATCAATTACCTGATATTTTGGTAAATGTTGAATCAGCATTAGGAGGCTAAAAAATGTTTAAGTTTCACATATTGGAATGGATTAGTTCCGTATTATACAAGTATATCTAGTCACAAATGCTTTAGCCATTCTGAGAACTAAGTTGAAGTTATGTGAATTGGCTTCAGTAGTCAAAATCATCATTTCATAATTGTCATCACCAATGGCCTGACCCTATTTGGGTTGGCTTGTTGAATTCTTTTTGTCCATTGTTCATGTTCAGTACTCTAATGTGGGTAAGGTAAAATCTAGTAAAAATCATCTACATCTTTTCTTTCGAGTGCAAGATACTTAAAATGCTTGTGTTTGTAATATCTAGTGGAAAATAGAAGGCCAGGAAATAAAGGAGGAAAACACACCTCCTCATCAGACATGCCAGGTTTTCCATCTTCCCTCATGGCCACTTCAGCCTGAAACAAATCAATAAAGTGAGTAAAATGATTGTATGAGGTAGTACCTCCAATTTAGAAATCTTATAAAAGCACTCACCTGCAATCTCCATTGATACACACAACTGGGATCCTTGATCTTAATAACTATCCAGGAATCTACAAATTTGTCCCAGGCATCATAGTAAGCTTCCAGGTTTCTGTTCACAACTTCAAGCTTGAAAATTGAGGATTACGTTAATATTTGCCACTAGAAAGTGGAGAATGATGTGAAAATTGTTAAGTAGATAGTAATATAAAGTGTGCTTTAAGTCCCACATTGAAAATTTTAGTATTCAATTTCTCATTTATAAAGATTATTCATAATCTTATTTTTAGCTGGAACTAAAAATTATCTTATTTTTAGCTGGAACTAAAAATTATCTTATTTTTAGTTGGAACTAAAAATTTAAATATAAATTTTATATTTTTGTATTTTTATTTGCTGAAATGAACAGTCGTGTCCCATGGACTAAATATCAATAGTCATACCTGTTTATTTCAAAATGAAACGATGTGATTTAAAGTTGACAATACTCTATAAATGTCTTAAAAATTATTAACATTAGAAGCCACTGCGAAAATTCTGTAATTGCTAGCTTAATTTTCGAGTAATTTTGTTAAGTCCAGAAGTATTATTACCATTAAACCCATAGCATTAATAGTGAGGGAAATTAAACACTCTATGGTCAGTGCTTATATAGAAAATAAAATCTATTGTTACAATTCTTCCTCTAACAAAAAAGAGCTGATCTGGTAATTCCAAATGCTTTGCAAGCAACTCACCTGTGGATCTACATCTTTCACTACATCATTTGGAAGAGGTTTAAAGCCAAGCATCCAGCCTTCAAATAGTACAACCTATTGAAAGAAAATAATGAAATGATCTTCAAGCACATTATCTTGGGGACAACACAATTTATGCTAGAAGAAGCAACAACTCAAGCTATCACCTATAGCTAAGAGGTGACAAATTTGATGAATATATACCTTTAGAGGACCTTCAATCTCTGGCCATGTTGAAGAATCGGCTCTATCACCTCGCCCTGCATAAGCAGACTATATATAGATGGGAGACGAGTGGAAAATTAGCAGTAGCATATAGAGCAAGTTTAAGATGAAAATAAAAGTAAGCCACAGTTACCTTGTCATAGCGCGGCAGCTTCATCTTCATTCCTGCATACAATTATGAGCCACCAGGTCGCAGATTGTAAGAAAATGTTGCATTCAATAGAATCCAAAACTTGACTAACCAACAATTTGAAGCATGGTACCTGGCTTTGTTAATGCCTTGAGACTTGTAAGGGTATCTATAGAGAATTTCAGGTCATGACTTCCCGCATTCCCGCGAAACTGAATAAATATGCGACACATGGATAACATCCATATTCTAACAAAAAGGTTCCAAAAATGCAAAAACATTCTAATCATGTTCAATCAAAGAAAGACTATGTAAAATAATCAATAAAATTTGCAGTACCTCTAGGAGAGTGTTTCCAAGATTTTGGCTCCTTAATTTGGCCTGTATTGAAGATGCATAGCATAAGCAGAACATTTCAAAAACAGATACTACAGAAGAGATAAAGCTGATAACTAACGAAAATCAGCCCAATCATCAGAAAACTACACCTGCTCCTCAGCTGTCAAGTAGAAATCATCAATTGACAATGTTGCAGCATTTCTGAGAAAATTTCGCATCAGTCTGCCATTATAGTTACACATTATGATAGCATATCAGTAGTAACCTACCTGCCAGTCTTGCGGAAAAGGTACTCAAGAGCAAAAACAAGGGTTGTTTTACCACTACCCTGAGGAGCACTAACACCAATCTGCAAAATTGTACAAGCACATATTTCATTCTCGAGATTTAAACCAATTCAACACCGTTGCATCATGGCGACGACAATTGTTCACAGCACAAACAATTGTTATATAAAGAGAGAAGCAGAAGATCATGAATAAAAAATTAATATCAATTCATTCCACATTGGTGACTACACAAAATTTAATAAACCAATCTGAATGACTATTAAAATCTCAAGATTAGCATAAAAAATTTCTCAGCATAATTGAATCTTTAAACACAATAAGTCTGACCAAAGACCAAGGTAAGATCATTTTTGTTGTAAAAGTGGAACGTGAATTCACTGCACTGAGCATACACTTCCCCTTAGAAAAATTCAAAATTGATGAGCCATTTCTTCGCATTAAAAATGAAATCTCAATACTTTCGCATCTGTTAACGTAAATATCTGTCAACATGTCACTGAAGACGGAGATCTCAAGCCGGGGAGATCATCCAATGCAATAAATAAAACCAGGGGAGAACCTCATTCAAGATGAAACAGAGATTTTTCAATTTGAAAACGAGAACATCTCAGGCTAGAAACTTCTTCGCTTACCACAAGAGGAGAGACCTCTTCGGCGTCTCCAAAAGCTGATACGTGGCGCTGGACCTGTTCCTCGCACCAGATGAAGACTGGGACGTAGAAATGGTAGATCCTCGCCCTCTCCGGAGCAGTCAGGCGGAACTCCTCTAATCCAAACAAACGACATAGGTATCCCCCGTAGAGCAACCACTCGTCGATGCCCTCGGCGACCTTCTCAGCAGTTAGCCCTATCCTCTTCACTAAAGGCCCCGAACAGATGAAGTCAAAGAGGTCATCAACCGCGGAGACGAGAGCCGGAGACGTCGGGAACGCCGGTCGTGGCGCTGCCTCCGTCCCTCGGAGAGGTGAATAACGCATAGCGACGAGGTTCTGCGGCTGGCGCCGGGAAATGGGGGAGAGAGGGGAATCTGAGCGGAATATAGGAGAGAATTGGGAACGGAAGAGAGAGAAGTCGGGCCAACAGGGATGGGGCAGTGTGCTCAGAGTTGCCATTATGCCCCTTCTGTGCCGGCGGTGGCCGGTGCCGGCGGAGTGGCAGAGAGTGGCGGAAGCCACGTGTTCGCAAAGACGCTCAGCGGCAGCTAGCAGCCTAGCTCTAAACGAGCCTATCGTACACGTAGGTCTTCCTGTAGCGATCAGGCCACAAGGAGCGCCAGAAGGAAACAAAATTTGCCGAAGGATAATATATGCTAAGGTGTCTCGTTGTAATTGGACGAAAGGTTGACCTTTTTTTTCTGGCGTGTTTATTTTTTATTTATGTAAGTTTATATATATATATATCTATATTTATATCTATGTCTATATCTATATCTATCTATATCTATATTTATATCTATGTCTATATCAATATCTATCTATATCTATACTATATATAAGAGTATGAGTTAAGCAGAAGAAAAAAGATTATTTTATCTGTATTTTTTTAAATTTAAAAACTCACAAAAACAGCAACAATTGTATTTTGATCTCAAATTTTTCACTTCCTCATAAATTAGTTCGAATATATAATAAAATTCGTGAAATTATTCATGTAAATTTTGGAGATACAATTTCTAAAGGTGGGGAGAATTGTGATATCCAGAATTTAATTTGGGATTTAAAATTTCTAGTTAATAGACCCAAAATGAATGATTTTGGACCTAAAATAAATATTTTTGAACCAATTTATAAGGATATGAAAATTAAAATTAAATTATAATTTTTTCTTAAAAAATGAAAATCAGATAGGATGGGCAACTGAATTTAAAAAATTATAAAAATAGCAACAATTATATTTTCATCTCAACTTTCCACCACTCACAAATCAGTTAGAATGTATAATGAAATTCGTGTAATTGTTTATATAAATTTCGGAGACAAAATTTCTAAAAATGGAAAGAATTGTGACATCCAGAATTTAATTTGAGATTTAAAATTTCGAGTTGATAGACCCAAAATGAATAAATTTGTACCTAAAATAAATATTTTTGGAATAATTTATAAGAATATGAAAGTTGGAGACTAAATTATAATTTTGCCTTAAAAAAATAAAAATCAACTGAATTTAAAAAATCACAAAAACAGCAACAATTACATTTTCGTCTCAACTTTTTCACCTCTTTACAAATCAGTTCGAATATATAATGAAATTCGTGAAATTATTTATGTAAATTTCGGGACGAAATTTTTAAAGGTGGAAGGAATTGTGACATCAAGAATTTAATTTGAAATTTAAAATTTTGATTTGAAAGACATAAAATGAATAAATTTGGACCTAAAATAAATATATTTTGATTAATTTATAAGAATATGAAAGTTGGAGACTAAATTATAATTTTTCTTTTCAAAAACAATCAGATAGGGATGGGCATCTGAATTTAAAAAATCACAAAAACAGCAATAATTATAATTTAGTCTCAACTTTTTCACCTTCTTACAAATCAGTTCGAATGTATAATGAAATTCATGAAAGTGTTTATGTAAATTTTGGAGACAAAATTTCTAAAAGTGGAGAGAATTGTGACATCCAGAAATTAATTTGAGATTTAAAATTTTGAGTTAATTTGGACCCAAAATGAATAAATTTGGACATAAAATAAATAATTTTAAACTTATTTATAAAAATATGAATATTAGAAGACTAAATTATAATTTTTTCTTTAAAACAAATAAAAATTAGATATGGATGGGCCGCTGAATTTAAAAAGTTGAGATCAAAATATAATTGTTGTTGTTTTGTGAGTTTTTAAATTCAGTTGCCCATCCATGATTATTATTTGTTTTAATTAAAAATTATAATTAGTCTCCTAACTTTTATATTTTTATAAATAGGTAAAAAAATATTTATTTTAGGTCCAAATTAATTTATTTTGGGTTCAAATTAATTCAAAATTTTAAATTTTAAATTAAATTCTGGATGTCACAATTCCCTCCACCTTTAGAAATTTCGTCCTGTACAATTTTATTTAATTCAAATCAATTTTAAATCAAATTTTGATATTGATATGAGAAAAGTCAGTTATAGAATTTTTAAATTAGAACAAAATTAAATTCTTTCATACCTAAACTGCTATCATACCAAAAAAATCAAATCATATTTTGTTTGAATTTAATTTTACTTATTATCTAGCAATAATAAAAATTAATATTTTAGGTTCAAAATCATTCATTTTGGATCCAAATCAACTTTCTTATCGGAGTTTCTATCAGACTACGATTTATATGTCCAAACTATCTAAACCTGTTCTCTCTGAATTTATCTTTAATTGAAGTCACTCTTATTTTTTTATGGATATACTCATTTCTCATTTTATTCTTTCTCATATACTTGCTCGTCCATCTCATACTTATTTTATTTTATTTATCTGTTTAAGTTTTGTATGCTAGTATTCAATATCATGTAACATCACTAGCCTTATAACCGTCCTATAAAATTTACTACTAAATTTGAGTAGAATTTTTCTGTTACACAATATGCTAAACACAATATTGTTATATTTTAATATTTAAGCCCTAAAATTATATAAAATCTAAAATATTAAATCTTACATTTTAAACTACTTAAACACAAAAATTAAACTCTTAACTCTAAAATCTAGAATATAAATCATAAACCCTAAAATTTTAGTTTTGTAAATTAATTATATATAAAACACTTAAAATTTAATTCAGTATAATAGTCTCTATTATAAATTTATAAATCATGCATAATATGATAATTTTCAAGAAAATATATCAGTAATTTATTTTATAATTTTTTTTAAAAATGCTATGTAAAATATGATATTTTTGACAATTTTTTGTGTGTTGTATATAATTACTTTAATTTTTAGAATAAATTACACTCGAATTTCTGAGCTTAGGGCAAATTATCTCTCATATCTATATCTTCAAAATTATCCACCAGATCGTCCAACCTTGTTTGATCGAATAGCTCATTATAGAGATCTAATGATCTAGCCAGCATCTTAATGTTATTTATGTGCGGTGGGGCTTCTAACAAGAGTGGCGTAACATTATTTTTGTACACTACAATAAATAAGATAATTAATATGAGTGTTTTAACAATATTAATTGTAAAATCACTCATGTTATTTTAATTTAACATAAATAAAAAATTATATCATACTTATGTTAAACTTTTTCACGTTAATTATACTTAGCTCTAATATGAGTAAAAATTATTTATATTAATAAATTATACTTAATATATTTCACACATTAATAATTTAAAATATAATTATCTAATATAATTAATTTTTTATATTATTATTTATAAATAAAATTAAATATTATATATTACTAAACTTTTATTACTTTTATTTCAAGTTATAGTTGGTGTTATGAAAATAAAAAATTTAAAGCCATGAACAACTAAAAAATTAAATTATTTATTAATTCATTACAAATGAACATAATTTAATTTTTTTTAATGTTTAGAATATAAAAAGACATAATATAATACATAATTTTAATACTTTTTACAGCATCTAAAAAATATAAAATTTTTCTTAAATGATAACTAATAATAAAAAAAATGCGCATGTTAGAACAGTACATACATAAATTTAACAATAAAAATTAATAACAAAATGATCATATGAATTATAGCATAACTTTTACCAATATGTTATTTTCAAAATAAAAAAATTACATTAAATTTTAATCTTGATCAACATCATTAACATTTGTGGATTGAATAATCAATTTTTTTAAAACACCAATATCTAAATCCTTAAAAGCTACAATATCAGCTTTTATCTCTTCAAATTTCTTTTTTAATTACAAATTCTCTTCTAATAAAATCTTTTTTTTAAATCTTATTGTATTTTTTTTAATGCCACCTCCATAACAAATAACATATGAATGAACATGAGGGCCGAAGCAATGCTCTATAATCTCAATATAAGATGCATGAGGCTGTGCTAAAGTAGGTGCTAGTAACTCCTCCTACAATCAATAAATAAAAAAAATTATAATATTTTTAATAAATAGTAGCACATAAGAGTTAAATATACTTATATGTTTTTTAAATGAATCTTCATCAATTAATTTTTATTTTTTTTTTTAGTTTCATAAAATATTTCATTAGGATTTGGTGGGAGTCCATGAGCTCCACCCTATTAATTAAAAAAATTATAAAAATTATAATGAATAATAGACAAATAATCTAAATAATTGATGAATATAATCTTCTCAAACATTATCGTTCTAAATGGTGCTTCCTGTTCGATGCATTGCTCTTTTTCTGTCTTTATTCTTTTTATTTTGCCTACTCCACTTCTACATGAAACAAATTAATAGTAAATTATAAAAAAAAATTAAAAATGCTTTGTAATCAATAAAAGCTAACATTCAATAAAAAATATTTAAAATTACAATAATAGAAACAAGAAACAAAGAGATGTGAATTTGAGAAATATATTACGTATAACAAATAAGACTAAATAGTTATCTACATAAGATTAAAATAATTAATTAACACAATCAAATATATTCAACCTAATCATAAAGCTAAATATATTTAATTTCTTACATTAAAATTTTTAGTGCTATCTCTACGTTAGTACTTGGCATATCCCTGTTTACATATATCCAAAAAAATAACTATCAACATAATTGACAAAGAAAATTTATATAACTGGCAAAAATGCATCAAAGAACAGCTTATTTTATATAAAAAAAGTTTAACATATATATTAAACACAATTTATTAATATTAAGAACAATACATTCTAATAGTACAATATATAAATCTTACCCATCATATTACTTAAAATAAAAAATTTAAATTTTACATTGGATGTTTTTCAGTTAACCACATGACAAGTGTGAGGATAAATGAAAAAATTGAATAGAGCATAACAAATAAACATTGACTATTTAATTCAATATTACCTTATACTTTGGGTCCGAAAAATAATACTTGACAAGCCACTCTTACTCTATCTCTGTTAACTTATCATGAACTTTTGCAAGAGCTACATATGAAATTTTCCCTTTCAAATATTTTTTTATTCAAATCAACTCTCCAATTACTCAATAAATACTATATGTGTGATAACATATCATTTTTACGTTTTTTCATGCCATCAAACTTGTATTTTTTTTTACATTGTAAACAAACTAAGTTTAAAAGATATGTAATTAGATTAACATAATTAACTTGTTTAATAGAAAAAAATAAACTTACATATACAAATTTTCACATGCTCTTTTTATCTTTGTCAAGTATATCTTTCTATCTTTTGACAGTAATAGGACAAATTTTAGTATTCCTTACGATGTCATGACCTAAAAAGTGTATGAAACTATTCATATAAAAATTTACTTCTTTCTTTGTATTTTTTTCTCATCTTTGTTTTCAATTTTTGTTTCTTTCTTTTCTTCTTTTGTTGTAAGCAAGTATTCCTGCAATTTAAAAAAAATTATTTAAGTAATATATGACCTGATAAAAATCTCTTGAAATAAAATCACATTTTATCACCTTGACTTTCTATTTGCTCTTCCTTATTGTTATTTTGAACTTCATTATTAACACTTTCAATTACTTTTACTTTCTTAGATTCTTCATATTGCATTTGACTATTACCAACCAACATATCACACATTGGCTCACATAAATCTGTAAAAATTGTTTAACTTTCTCTAACATCATACAGACCATAACGTTATCATTAGTCAAAGAAAATAGTTAATTTGAGGAATACATTTCTTACCTTTATATTGCATGAACCATTTCTCTGAAAGTATTAAATTTATCATATATGAACCAATTCGCATTGAGTTATAAAAAAATATTATATTAATTATTATAAAAAAAAGCATATATATCATCAAATATACTAATACTATATCCATTCTTACCACACTTTTGTATTCCACTTTGTTTAATTTATCAGCTGGTAAGGTCATGAATTTGTATAAATAAAAAAAACAAAAACACAACTCTGTTGGAGAAAAGAGAAGAAGAAGATTGCTAGAAAAGATTTTTGATATTTTCTCTATATTTTATCTTAATAACTTACATAAAACCATACATTTTATAGAGGCTGAAACACATAAGAAATATGAAAAGGGGAGCACATGTTTGGTGTAGCTATTATGGAATATGACAGATTTTCAAAACAATAGCTGTCAAGCATTTCTTTAATATTCAGATCTGAAATTTTTGACTGAAAAAAGTCAACAAAATTGGCTGATCTGCTAACTTCACTAACTCTGACTTGCTGACTTTACTAACTCACAAATTACCTTTCACAAATTCCCCTCTTAATTTGTGAGTTTGAGTTGCCCTTTGTGCTTCTCGAATTTTTCAGCTGGAACAGCTTTGGTGAGCATGTCTGCTGGCTGCTCAAGAGTGCTCAGAAATTCCAGTTGAATTTCACCTCTTCCTATCATCTATAGATCCAGCCCAATCACTATCTGAAAATCCAATCAAAGAACTTTTAAATTCCTTTGCATATTTGATACCCAGTTTTCTTGTTCCATTCAAGTATCTCAGAATTCGTTTTGCTGCAGCATAATGCAAAATGCTTGGAGAACTCATAAACCTGGAAATCATGCTTACTGATTGCATGATATCAGGCCAGGTATGAGTGAGATACATAAGAGAACCAACCAAGCTTCTGAAAATTGCACCATCAACCTTCTTGGCTCCATCTTCCATCTTCAATTTCTCATTCGCAGCCAAAGGTGTAGCAATAGGTTTGGAATTTTGCATCTGAAATTTTTGCAAAAGATTAGCCAAGTATTTTTCTTGAGAGATGAAGATTTCTCCCTTCTTTTGCCTCACTTGGATCCCTAGGAAATATTTCATAATTCCTAGATCAGTCATCTCAAATTCCATCATCATGGAATTTTTGAAATTTACAATTAGCTTCCAATTAGTTCCCATGTAAATAAGATCATCAACATAAATACAAAGCATGATAAAATTCTGTCCATCTCTCTTTATATACAAAGAAGGCTCATTAGGGCTCCTTTGAAAACCATTTTTTTGAAAATATTGATCAATGCGGCTGTTCCATGCTCTTGGAGCTTGCTTTAGGCCGTACAAAGCCTTTTCAAGCCGATACACCTTTCTTTCTTTTCCTTTGATCACAAAGCCTTGAGGTTGTTCAACGTACACTTCTTCCTCCAACTTTCCATTCAAAAAGGCTGATTTTACATCAAGTTGATAGACTTGTAATTCAAGTTGTGCAACAATGGCAAGAAGAATCCTAATGGTTTCCATTCTTGCCACAGGAGCAAAGATTTCATTAAAATCTATCCCGGGCTGCTGTGAATAGCCTTTTGCAACTAATCTAGCCTTTAGCT
>JAEMOT010002615.1:171024-191560 GCA_019297695.1 Apostasia ramifera | reverse complement strand
CCAAATGTGGGGATAGCATCGCAACAAATCCTCCAGAGAAAGGTGATAAAGCGGGGCTGGGCGTACATCTTCCAGACCCAACTATACGGAAGTTCTCTGTCGCGGAAGAGATCTCTGTAAAGAGCTGTGGTGGGGGATTTGCTAGAATCAAATTTAAGCCAAACTAGACTGTCCCTCTCCTCTTTGTGGAGCCTTGGCAGTCTACCTATTCTCGACGCTAGCTCCGAGCCAAAGAATCTATAGAGCTCTGCTTGGTTCCATTCACCGTTCTCACTGAGGAACTGTTCAACGGTGAAGAGGGGCGATTCAATAGTATTGACGAAGGTAGGCCACCTCATAAAAGGGTTGGGATCAACCCAAGCATCCTCCATAACCCTGGTATTACTGTCATTGCTAATCTTCCACATGGAGTTTTGCATGGCTGTTGTTCCTCCCAGACAAATAAGCTTCCATGCCCAAGAATCTCCCCTTTTAGTAGAGAAGATACTTTCTATGTTCCCGTACTTGGCCTGGAAGCATCTAACCCAAAGAGTGTTCTCCTTATTAAGAAATTTGAAGGCAAGTTTGGCCACGAGAATGGAGCGCCACTCCTCCAGGCGGTGGATGCCTAAACCCCCAGCAGACTTTGGTTTGGTCACTTGCTCCCATGCCACAAGGTGAGCAGTATTCGAATTAAGGTTGCCACTCCATAGGAAGCGTCGGATTAACTTTTCAATCTCTGCCATAACGTTGCCAGGCACAAATGTGTGGGAGAGGCTGAAGATTGGAATAGAGGTGAGCACGCTATTTATAAGAGTGACTCTACCAGCTAAAGATAAGTATCTAGTGCCCCACGAAGAAATTCTGTTCCTCACAGAATCAATAATATGCTGAAAGTCGGCTTTGACTGGCCTCCTACTTATGAGCGGAATGCCCAAGTACTTGCCCTCAGCTTGGATGAGAAATCCCCATTTGTTAGCAATCATGCGTTTCCTGCTTCCCTTCATCTTCTTGCTGAAATAAATGGACGACTTAGCCTTATTGATTTTCTGTCCAGACCAATTGTTATACACAGCAAAGATGCTGTTGAGAGCTCTGACGGCTTTGCAAGTGGCGGGGGCAAATATAAGGATGTCATCTGCAAACAGGAGATGGGTAATGAGCGGCCCATGTACTGTTGTTCTAATCCCCAGCAAATTATCTCTGTTCTGGTGTTGGTTGATGAGGAGGGAAAGTAGTTCAGAGCAGAGAATGAACAAATATGGTGACAGAGGGCACCCCTGACGGAATCTACAACTTGCTTTAATCCAAGTTGATTTTTGGCCATTGATCATCAAGGCAAACCTAGGGCCTTCAACACAAGCTAAGGCCCACTTGCTCCAGGTGTCTGGAAAGCGAAAATGCTGAAACATTTTTTGCAAGAAGTCCCACCGCATTCTGTCATAAGCTTGCTCCATGTCCACCTTGATGGACATGTACCCGGTGGAAGACTCAGAAGAAGCTAGTCTTTGCATCATCTCCAGTGCTACCAGGCAATTGTCTGAGATACCTCTCCCCGGAACAAAGGCCCCTTGCTCTTGAGAATTGAGAGAGCTGAGGACATCTTTCACCAGATTGATAAGGATTTTGGCAATAACTTTATAGATGGTAGTGCAAAGGCTTATGGGTCTGAACTGGGAGGGAAGTTCAGCGCCCTGCACTTTGGGAATAAGGACCACTAAAGTATCCTTCCAACGCCTTGGCATAGACCCATTTCTGAAGAAGTGATGAACAGCATTTAAGACATCAGTGCTGGTAGCATTCCAGTAGCCCTTAAGGAAGGAGCTGGTTATGCCATCAATGCCAGGAGCCTTGTTGTTACCAAGAGAGTTGATAGCAGCTACAATCTCCTCGTTACTGACTGGTGAACTGATCCTGAGTGCATCTTCGTCAGAAATAGTTGCTCTGGGTGGGGGGATGCTCAGCTCTGGCAAAGGTGGAATAGGAGGCCTCCATTTCGAGGAGAAGTGGGTAACCAAAGCAGCTCGGATCCCTTACCTATGGCTGAGTCATCTTATCTTTTTGCTTATGTTGAAATGGCCAGTTGACCTATTCACCTCCTACCTATGGCTGCCACATGTGTATTGAAACAATATTTGTGTATTATCATATATATATATATAAATAAATACATACATGATTGATAAAATAATTTCTTTTGTATGTTTACATCGTCACTTTTTTTAACTTGTGCCTCACCTTTTTCTGTTTTTGTTGCCCTTGTAACTGTTGGACAATCATCTAAAATTTGATGGCATTTGAATTAATTTATTCCAATTGCTTTGTTTTGTTTAATTGTTCTTGTATTGAGTATCGTTGGATGCTTGTACTTGTTAGAAGCTCGTAGCTTCTTCTATCACCCAGTCATATAAAACCCTAAAGCTAATTTTTTTTAAAACTCATTGCTTTTCTTGGCTTAGCTTTGATGTTGCCACTACACATCCTTCTTGTCTCAAAACTTAATGTTCACTTTTCTAAGTGCTTATTCTTGCAAACATTAATTGAGAACTGATCATCTTAGCTTAAAGCTCCTAAAACTATCCTTGAGACATCACAAACACAAAATTTGGATCCTTAAGTACAAATGCATTATTCATTTTTGCTTTATATCCTCAAAAGCTCAACACGCCAAAAGAGTTCATCTGAAATCTCCTTTTTTAAAATTCGAAATCTCCTCTTTTAATCATTCAATTATAGGAGTCATAATTGAACAAAAAAAAAAGTTTATAGTATTCTTCAAAGTGATACTCCAAGTTCACTCACTAATTTTAAAGTTAAACTAAGTTAATTTTAAACTGCCAAACAAATATGGGCTTAATGTTTACTCTTCTAAGCGCTTTTTCTTGCAAACATTAATTGAGAACTCAAAAAAAAAAAAGTTTATAGTGTTCTTCAAAGTGATTAGAAGTTTAGTCCAAGTTCACTCACTGATTTTTTTCCAAATTTCTATTTTTCTGCAGCCAAGTTTTTAGTTTCGATTTGCCTTAATTTCTTGAAAATTCTAGTTTCATTTATTGTGATCTTTTGAATCTCTTGGAGATAAAGCGAGTCTTATTTTTCTTATGACAATATTTATTGTGATATTCATCTGTTAGCTAGATCTGAAACTTCAAATTGTTCATTTTTTTTATACGTTATAGTTTTGGATTTACTTGAGTTTTTTCTTGATAAGTTTGCATGTACATAAAGTAATTTATTATAATATTTATTTATTCTTATATTGTAACTTAAGCTAGCTAATCTAGCAAAATCTTTCTTACTCTATCTTCTTCTCTCTAGTGAAGATTTGGATGTTTGCTCGGCTTTAATTCATACAAAAAGCCATGGGTGTGTGTAGGTTTACATGGCTTTAGTTCATATAAAAAGCTATAAGATTGTAATGTGCTTGTGCAGCTTTGGTTCCCATAAGAAACTAAGGTTATAATGAAATTTTCTTTCGAGGTGTGTGGCGTGTTTACTAGCTAGGCAAGAGGCCAAACCACTATTTATAAATCCCTTGTGTCCTCTTTGTCTTGATTTTTGTTCACTTAATCAAATTGATATACTATATTATAAATCAAATTTAAATTATTTAAACAAAATCTCTATATTCTTATATAAAATTTTACAATATTATATAAATTCAAAATTCTCAAGTTCTGATCTTATTTTGATGTGATTTGCTAGTTCTATTGTTGTACTGAGTTCAATTCATGGAATTGATCTCGCATTCTGACCATGTATTTTGTTCTCATGTTTATAATATATTTTAAGTATTAAATATATAAATACATATATTTTTGAGTCATGAGATAAGTTAATTAATTATAAAATAGTATTTTTATTAAAGGAGCAATTATTATATATGTTATTAAAATTTAATAATTTTAAATATTTGATATTCAAAATTTTAATATTATATATTAGCCATTGAAATCATATAAAAATTATCATGTGTTACATACATGTCATAATTTTATACTATGAATTATATATAAGATGTATTTTTTATATAATTTTAATAGTGCGATTCAAAGTGTATGGATAAGAGCTTATTTGGTTAGAGTTTTTTTTGACCTAAAGTAAATTTTAACTATAAAAATTAACTTTATTTTACATCTAACATAAATGCGAATATTAAAATTTATTTTATTTCATATTTTACATACTTCCTAATATTAAATTAAATTTCTTTCTTGTTAAACTTATAATATAAAATATTTTATTTTTTTTGTCCAAAATTTAACCTTCAAACCAAACAGCAGCTAAGATCTCAAGGACCTACTATTATAATTTAAAATTTGTACACCAACATGTAAAAACTCTGACTTTAGGGACCTATATGTAATTTATCCTATAGTTAATACATGTTATTTTGTAAAGAACTTTTATTTTTGTTGATACCAACAGTAGAGCTGCTGAAGGTGAAAATAATGAGCAAGGAGACATTCTTGATAATATTAGTTACACCTGAGGTTCTAGATGAAAAAAAGCCGTTCGACTTCGCAGTTAGCCTTTGCTCGATAATAGTCTGCATTGTCGACATCTTCAAGTCACTTATAGGCATTCAAAAACATTATAAGAAAATATATTTCATACTAGGTCCTGTGCATTAAATTTCATGCATAAATATTTGGAAACATCCTTCATGAAGCAGACCAAATTAATTTCATTAAATCAATTTCACAAAATTTGATACATACATATATATATATATATATATATATATATATATATATATATATATACACACATATATATATTGTCTTTGGGATGGGAATATCTTTCTAGAAAAATTAAGTTCATATCCAAGGCTATTAGTTTCACTTGAAAAACAAAAATTACTCAAAAGTTAAATTAGATTTTGAATTGAATAGAGCTCAATTCTATCCAAATAAGCCAACTTATAAGCTGTTTTTATGGCTCGAGATTTTTATCAATCCAATCTTGAGTAACAGGATCAAATTGAGATAGCTCGTAATCGGATCCGTTAATTAAAAAAATAAAAGATATTATTAATATATATAATTTACTTGTATTTATAATCTAATATGTTAGTTTTTTTATAATAGTCTAATAGAATACTTTATTAGAACTTTTTCTATGAACTTTATCTAAATTATATTTATTGTAATTTTCTTTGTTTTTATTTTTAATAAATGGCCATAATTTATGTGCGTTAATTGAATAAATAAATACATTTAAACATAAAATTTAACTAAAAAATCAAAAATTAATAAAAAATCAGATCGAGTTTGGCTCGGATAGAGCTTAAATCTATAGTTACAAATGAGCCAAACTTAGCTCGGATTGAACCCTTATTGTTTATTCTTTGGATCGGACCGAGACCGAATCGAAAACTTTTAATTCAATCTTGAGCCGAGGTTAGATTAGTTATCGTTAATATCCCTCTTGATGTCATGTGATAACATGGAAAATGCTAATTATTTCTGTCTAAGTGGCAATGGTGAGTGCCAGATATATAAAAAAATTTAATTCGATTCGATATTTATGGACACTTTAATAATGACAGTGTGTAGGGTTACACATGCAAAAAGCGAATGCTCTCCATCAGACGTTGAACCCACCATATGAATAACTTTGAGGGCTTTGAATTGGAGCATTTATTTTTCCTCTGATGTCTCAAGTAGCTTCATTTAAGGCAACATCCTGGAAGCCTCTCTCTCTCTCTCTGTGTGTGTGTGTGTGTGTCATGGTGGCATGAACAAGCTTGCAGCTCAGGCTTCAAAGCTATGAACTTGATGCACGTGAAGCCATGCCACTCCAAAGACGATAGCAATAACTTCGCCTTCTCTCCTGCCATGACTCTTTCACGTACTCTCGCGATCAGTCAGTCTTTTTCAAATGACAAGCATAAATGAGATACTCTTCTCTCCTCCTGCTCCTATTTCAGATTCTGCATGCAGCCATTGTGGCATGAATCATGTGATAACCATCAAAGATCCCTTCAGTTTTTTTATGTATATAAAGTACACGAAGGTACAAGCACCATCTTCATTGCTGTTCTCCTCCTCCAGAAATGATGAAGCCCCATTTCAGGATTTGGTTTTGGATCAAGCCTCTAATTACTGCAGTCATTCTCTTGTTGATTGTCAGCACCGCAGGCAGAACACTGATGAAGAAAGAACAACTTCGATATCTTCTCTCAACTCCATCGAAGGTACAAATATACTAACCTACGTGATCAAGGTTATTGATTATTCTTCCTTAACATTGATATAGATTCATACAGTAATTGGTGAAGAGAATGCATGCAGGTGATAAAGGAAGAAGATGAAGATCAGTTGATAGTGGGAAAGTTGGATGGCACCGGATCGAGCTTGCCGGATTGCTCGCACGCGTGCGGGCCATGCTCCCCATGTAAGAGGGTGACGGTGAGCTTCAAGTGCTCCGTCGCTGAGTCGTGCCCGATTGTATACAGGTGTATGTGTAATGGGAGATTCTATCATGTTCCTTTTGAGTAACTGCAATTCTAAGAGATCGCCCCTTTCATTCTGGGGTGACGGAGGGATCGTACCATTCGAGCCTTTTTTTCATTTTCATGTCATGCTTTTACTGGAGGTCTGGAGAAAGCAGCAATCAATAGGATTTCCCGAATCCTCCCTTCCCGAAAGGAAGAACGTAAAATTCTTTTTCCTTTCCGCAGGGACCAGGAGATTGGATCTAGCCAATATATAAGAACCGATAAATCTATTAATCAGTTATTAAGATTCTGTAATAGTTTTCTAAATATTAATCAAATTTCAGAACAAGTTCAATGTAGAACTGACCGGATTTTCATTTTTCCTTGTTGCATAATGTTGACCTTGTGAATGTTCAAGAAATGAATGGGATTTGATATTTTGCATAGGATCATGAGATTGCAGATTTCAACAGCCTCCCGTTCAAAATTACTGTTAGTTAGCACTGTTAAATTCTGTTAGATGTGCCCAATGAGTTTGACTCTAAACCATGCTTGTAGCCAGTTGGTGGGCTAGAAGCTTAACTAGGAGTGCTCTTAGTCGTTACCATGGAAATAGAAGCGACCCTCAAAGATCATGAAAGAGAGAAAAGTGATGGTAGAACTTTCGAAAAGAGTCATCTAAAATAAGGAAGAATCAATGGGCCGGTCTTGTTCAATGAAAATTGCTCTTACTAATTTACTTTACTATAAGTGGGATGTGAATGCTTCTAAAACAAATGTTCAACAGTGCAATATTGTCGAATATGTCCCGACTCACTTCGTTAATGAGCATATATAGATTGTATCATAGGTTCGTTCTAGACCAAACTATGTACTAAAACACATGGCGAAACAAGATTGCAAATTTAGTAGAAGAAAATGTAGGACTAGTCTATTTTAGTAGACATTCGATTCATGATTCAGTTTCATGAATAATTTGATGCAAAACAGTTCTCAAGTTAAAGATTCAAACATCATACAACTTGAATTTGATATGAAATTGTCCTCGAGCTAAGCATCTCAAATTCATGATTTGAATTAATTTTTTTCAAATTGATCTAGAATCAACTTAAATTTTGAGCGAATGAGTTTCAAGTTTTAAGTATTTTGCTTACCCCTATCATGAATAGCTTTTAGGTTACAAAATACCATAAGTTAAATATTTATGTCTATCAAGTCAGAAGCTAATACACAATCTTCATCCAAAAAATTTTAAGGGAGTATTTGGTTCGAAGTTGTTATGTCATATAATTTAGATATCATAATATCTAAATGCTATCTTTTGAGTACTATTCTATAATTTTTTAGAAAATTATCTATACATATATGTTATTAAATCAATTAATTATTTTCTCAAAATAACATAATATTGTACCAAAATAAGATTAAACTAAATGCTCTCTAAATTGCATCTTTATAAAAAAATAACAAAATAACAAATTCTCAAATTATGCATTATTTTGTTTAATATGATGTCAAAATAACAAATGCTCAAATTATTAGTCCACTTATCACTTCTACCAAAAATTTTGTATCAAATATGTTGATGGCATATTTAAATTAAACCCTTCGATCTCCGATCCATCCAAAATGCTAAATCAAAAACCTAAGCTTAATTTTTCTTCCATACAAAAAAAAAACCTAATCATTCTCCTCAAATTTTAAATGTGTTACAAGAGGATCTAGCATTAATGGCCTAGCCTAATTTTAAAAATAAAAATAGAAGTAATTATTTACATACTCCTTAATTTTTCTTTAATAACCATCTATTCTTTTATTTCATATAGGAAACACAGCTAAGTCTCATCGATCTCTTTGCCCTCACTTTGTGCTTGACTTGGTGAAGGAGTACCTGTCAGAAAGGCATCATTTCACTACCTATAAGACTAAGTAGATATTACCCATGCTAAATAAAAGTCACGCATGCACACCAATCATCTCACAGTATTGACATGATATTATCCATAAATAATTAATTGTAATACACTCAGTTTCAAAGCAAATATCGCTAAAAATAAGTTTTTTATATTAATCAATTTCTTAATTAACTACTTTTATTTTCGAGACTTGATTTCTCAGTATGTCACCACTTTGGCCAAATCAGATGGAATGGCTCTCAGCAACTATTCAAAATGACATAGTATTAAAATTCATTGTCAATTAATTATATCCTTATAAGTAGTAGATTGGAGATTAATAGCAGGTTGTAAGTAGCCCTCAACGACTATCACATAAAATCATCAATGCTCAAATTAAGCAAATGTGTATACTACGAGAAATCTTAATTTTAAATAGTTATAGCATTTAAAACATGTAATTTAATTTATATTTAATTCAAGTCCTCTAGACTTTGTGTTCTCAATACCGCAAGCTCAATATATTGCCTAACAATGTTATTTGATATAATAAACTCATAATTGATCAATGAGCAATTCAATTGCACTATATTATCTACTACAATCATGAATTCATCCAGTCACATCAATAGGAGAATCACTATAATTATGGAAGTATAGAAATATTATACTATGCTAGCTGAAAGCAGAAATAATTTAATTATAATATTCACCTAGAATATAATTTTGGAGCTGATTTTAGAGCAAGTGATAAACATAAAGTTACATAAAGTTTGTAGCTAATTAGTGAATCTCATAACTGCTATTTTTGGTAATATTTGGACATTATTTAGTTCTCTAAAACTTAATTTAAATTGCATGTGCCAAAATAGAAATTTGGACAAATTCTATAAAGTAAATTTAAACAATTAGAAAACTATTAAATTCTATGAGTTTGATGACGTATAGGATATCAATTTGTAAGTATGGAAGTCTTCTAAACAGCAAATTAAGTTTCATGAAAATCCATTCTCTTTGACACTTTATTTTTTCATTTCAGACTAAACTGTGCCAAATTTAAGTCAGTGTTTGATCGTTTAACAAAAAGGTTATAAAATCAAAATTAAGAGTGGCTCAATTATAAAAATTAAATATACTTCTTAATCTAAAATATATCTAAATTTCATATCAAATAAATAATATTTGACAATATTTCTAACTAAACACAGAAAGACCCACCTAACATGATATTTTGTCATTAATGCTAGCATCTAATTCACATAAGTATGTAGCTCATGGCAATATGGGAAATTTACAGAATTCTCAGTGTAATGAACTTGTTAGACATGCACAAATTTTAGCAATTCAAATTATATTAAACTCAATTATTTAAAATATCAACTTTTACTTCAAATTTCTTTAATATCTAGGCTCCGTTTGTTTGGAAGTTTATTTTTAAACATGGTAAAAATTAACCTGAGAGGTTATTTTATAATATAGGTATTTTTGAGTATTTGTTTATGATGTATTAAGTTAAAAATAAACTTAGTTGTTATGATGGGTATTTAAAATTTCACATAATTTTTACACAACACAAATTTCAACTATAAAAATCAACTTTATTTCACATCCAACACAAATAGAAATATTATAATTGAAAGTGTTTTACATTTTACATACTTTATAATATTAAAATAAAAAAATTTTCCACTAAATTAAAAAATAATATATATTTCTCTTGTTAAAAAAAAATCGAACCAAACAAGCCCTGAAATCAATCATATTTGCTACATAATTTTATTGCAAAGTTCTTTTACATATCAGTACAAACTAATTATTATTATTATTAGTATTATTAATGTAAATTTAATGACTTCTTATGGTATTAAAATTTAATTGACAATATATATATTTCATTTCAAAGGTCATACATGAAATAAAAAATATTTCATACATATATTCAATATTCATTAACTAAGATTCTCTATAAAAATCATTAAAATAACTATAGTTAAATGAGAATGACAAGTACAACTCTAGGATAGATACAAGAGTAACCAAAAATTACATATAAGAAAAATAGTTAACTGATTCAATTCGACATACAATGCACTGTTCAAATTGCAAGTACATAGACATGATAACAACTCTAATCTAATCGCGGATCAAGGAATGTGTTACAAAACCCATAACCAACCAATGAGAGGAGCTACATCACTAATATTTGTATGCTCTTCATCATTGTCATCTTCATCACCAGCACTAATGGAACAACTCACGCGCTCAATCAACTTGGCATAGTGCCACTATGTCTGTCACTTTTCTGGATTGTATCTGAGATAGAATAAATAAAGTAATGAAGAAACCTTCAAAAAAAGAATTCGAGTTCAGCTACATATAAGCTTAAATTAGTGGGATAACATAAATCTGCTAAAAATCATTTTTTTTGTGCCACGCCAAAATATTATGATATTTTGGTGTAGAACATTGTCAACTAAGATGAAATTTGGTAAACAACATAATATAACTATTTTGAAAGCATATAGAATACAATGCGATGTGCAAAACGATAGTATTTTACTATAGATACCTTTGATTATGGCAAAAGGTATTCCCAAACACCACTAGTGCCTCTTCTGTTCCCAAATAGCTCGAGCAATTTGTTGACTCATTCTATCACCTTTTTGTCGATTACCTACCCTATTGTGGTCTTGAGCATCTTCATGAAGTTGGGTCAATGCTACATCGTTGGCGTTAGATTCAACTTCTTCCGTCTTTGGTGCCATAAAGATTGGATCAGCTTTATAATATCGTGCAATGAAATTATGTAATACAAAACAAGCTAAGATAACATCACGCTGGGTCTCCAACGGAAATGGTCTCATTGTACTTAAGATACAAAAATATTGTTTTAATATTCCAAATGTTCTTTCCACTACATTGCGAAGACATGCGCGTCTGTGGTTAAATTTTTCCTCTACTGACACATACTC
This sequence comes from Apostasia ramifera, assembly GCA_019297695.1. Classification (NCBI taxonomy): domain Eukaryota; kingdom Viridiplantae; phylum Streptophyta; class Magnoliopsida; order Asparagales; family Orchidaceae; genus Apostasia; species Apostasia ramifera. Next base: position 180,272 of record JAEMOT010002615.1, on the reverse strand, counting down.
TCTTGAGTTGGCACTGGTAAATCGAGCTATGTGGTAGCGTATATTTCGATAAGGTGCTAGGAATTTTGATGTGTTGGCATAGCCTGAGTCCACTATATAATATTTACCTACACATGTCATTAAAAAAATTATGTATATGTTAGTTAACTAGTTTGTAGAGAAATAATTCAGATTTAATATTTTTTTACCTGCGGGCACAACAAAATCTCCAGTGTCCATTGACCAACGTAGTACACGCATATCAGAAGCACTCCCTTCCCAACCAACAGTCAGAAATTGAAATATTCTGTCAAAATAATAACCGCCATCACGTTATGTGAAACTGTTCCCTTCCGATTGCAGTAAGTAGGTTATTCTTTAAGGGGTACAATTGCTGGTATATGCGTGCCATCGATGGCTCCCAAGCAATCCTATTTCAATTAAAATCAAAACTGATCAAATACAGATGCATTTATTTTCAACTAAAAAGTTAAAGACAACATACCTTAAAGTAGGGCCAAAATCTTTTATCTTTTTTTATCTTTGGACAAAACGGTGTAGACGAAGTTGGTAGTTGAAGAAACTCAGAGGCTAAAGATGTCATAGCTCTAAGGGTTGAATTAAAATATCTGCTTATTATCTCTAACGAATGCTAAAATATTTCAGCGCATTCGCGATCACCACAACCAAATGCAATAATACTCATGAAGATACCAAGTTGCTCGATGACCGGTACATATCGTGAATCTTGCATTAGGCCAGAACTTACCAACCTATTACGCAATGCAATGAATGCATCTGAATGCATTCTCATGACATTGAAGCAAACGTTAGGATGATCGTGCTGCAACATGTACTCAAGGTTTTATAGGCTTGTGAATGGTCATTTGTGCATCTGTTGGGGTGCACGTTGAATTGGTTCAGCACGCAAATATTCCTCAAAGCATTGATCTTCTTCATCACAGGCCATTAACTCAAATAATTCATCCTCATTATCACGATAAGATGTGAGCGAAACCATTGTTCACAAGTGAAATTTTGGCCACACAAGTAAAACTCGTTGGTTGGGAGTGCATTATAGCAAAATAATTCAAATCAAGAAGACAAAATTTCAAAGAAGCAATGAGATGTTAAGTCACATACACAATATAATAACACTATAATATATGCATGAGTCAGCAGATCATGAATCATTTCAAATTACATCTCACTTTACTGAAGAAGAGTCAAGCGAAAGCAAAGTTCGGCTTTTTGTAGAACACTGATCAGATTTACATCATCTCATATGTTCAAAATATGTAAATCACAAGCGACTGATTGAATAATGATTGATGTCGCATAATTTTTAAAGCTATTAAAAGTTTTCTTTATATCATATGCGACTACTTGCACGAGTATATATCAGATTTTTATCATGTCACTCCACGAAAAATACACCAGACAAAAGCAAATTTCAGCTTTTGGTAGAACAATGATCAGATTTATATCATCTCATATGTCCAAAATATGTAAATCACAAGCGACTGATTGAATAATGATTGATGTAAACTACATATTATCTCAGCTGGTTTCATAGCAATAGCTCTTGCAATCAACTCCACGGAATAAATCTTGCAATAAGCTCCAACTTGCGCAGCTGTTTATCTCACAAGCTGAAGCAAATTTATCAATGATCGTGCGCAAACAGTTTATTGCAATCACGATCATCAATTAAACCAAAATCTGTGAAGAAAGTACAGCTTAATTAATTTTTGACGGGAGATTAATTAAACTGTTCATTATAGCTCTTGCAACAGATTAATTAATTTGTGAAGAACATTATCTCAGCTGTTTATTACAATCAGCTCCAAACAGTATGATCAGATTTACTGATGATCGTGCGCAAACAGTTTATTCTCATTCACAATAATTTCTATTTTACATATGATTAGTATTTTGTCATGTCACTCCATGAAAAATACATCAAGCAAAAGTAAATTTCAGCTTTTTATAAAACAATGATCAGATTTACATCATCACATATGTCCTAAATATGTAAATCACAAGCGACTGATTGAGTAATGATTGATGTCGCATCATTTTTAAAGCTATCAAAAGATTTCTTTATATCATATGCGAGAACTTGCAAGAGTAAATGATCAAAATTTCATCATATCACTCCACGAAAAATACAATAAGCAAAAGCCACTTTAAGCTTTTTCATGCTTAATGATCAGATTTACATCATCTCATATGTCCAAAATATGTAAATCACAAGCGACAAATTGAGTAATGATTGATGTCGCATCATTTTTAAAGCTATCAAAAGATTTCTTTATATCATATGCGAGAATTTGCACGAGTACATAATCATAATTTCATCATATCACTTCACGAAAAATACAACAAGCAAAAGCAACTTTAAGCTTTTTATAGAATAATGATCAGATTTACATCATCTCATATGTCCAAAATATGTAAATCACAAACGACAAATTGAATAATGATTGAGTTCGCATCATTTTTAAAGCTATCAAATATTTTCTTGAAATTATATGCGAATACTTGCAGGAGTATATGATCAAAATTTCATCATGTCACTCCACGACAAACACACAAAGTAAAAGCAAATTTTGGCTCTTTGTAGATCCATGATCAAATGTACATCTCCTCGTATATCAAAAATATGTCATGAAATGAAATGAACCAAAAATAAATTTCAGCTTTCTGGACATACTCTTCTAAAAATGTTGATTTCAGAAAAGTGTTATAAGCTCAGTTGTATTTTTTATATTTTTTTTGCAGTTTGCATAATTTTCAGTCAAATTCATGAAACTTTTTTTTCCTAGAACTAGAAGAGAAACTTTTGAAAAATAATTGAAATTATGATTTGAAATCTGAATTGATGATTAAAAAAATCATGCATCTCGAGAATTTTGAAGTGAAAGCACAACCAAAATAATATCACCATTCTACTCTAGCTTTATAGTTCATCAAAATGAAATGAAGTAAAAAACAAGCAGTTGAACAAGGTGATATTATGCAATCCTAAAGTTATTGCGACTCTACTTCCTAAATTTAGAAATCATCATTCTACTGCAGCTTTCTAAATCGAAGAAGAACAAGTACAATAAAAATAAGACAAGCAGCTTAAATTAATGTGTTATTTTCATGAACACATATAACAGTATCCAGAAAAGCCTTTTAGCTTGACAATTACCAGAAAAAAGATCAGCTTCCAAAAAAAAAATCACTTGCAGTATTAAAGATCATCTTCCAAAAAAAATTTTTACAAATATGACAGCATCCAGAAAATGACCAGAATATAGCATGCATAAGTAATTCACAAGCTAGCACATCATTATATATGTATTTATCCATGAAATTATAAAAAATAGTAAACCAAACGTCATTTTTACAATAAGTCAAAAGTTTGAATCACCAGATAGTCAGAATTGGCTTGTACAAAAAGGCATTATTCTGCTCAAAGTCAAATATTGAAAGCTAAATTATCTTCACCCAAAAAAAAAAATAACACAATCACAGAGTAATCAAGTATTGTCTTCAGTTTCCCATATAACTAAATCACCAAAATTTGAATTAGATTTGCATATATGTTCAATCCACCAAGATAATTCTCGCCCTTCCAAAGACATAAAGGTAGCTCTATTCTCAACTACCTTGTTGCTTTCAAGCAAAGTGACAAAGGCTGTACAGGAAAACTTTGGAATCGAGAGTAACTTTATTGTAGCTGCTTCAATTCCTCCCTTTGTAGTTCGATTATCAAACAAACGATTAAACGCTTGCGTTCTTTCATTGTAAATTTTAATTCGTAAATCAGCCTCATCCTCAGCCACCTTGCCTTTTCCTTTTCTAGGGCGTTTTGCCTCCGTGTAAATTGGATATGCGTTCCGTTTACCTGAACTAGTCGCACATGTGAGGCCAAGATTTAGCATTAGTTTTCTCTCAGATTTCACCTTAGATTACCTAAAAATTTCATCCACTAAACTGTAATCATTCTTATTGAATTTCTAAGTAAAGTTGTAACATTCTGTGACCTCATTGTAGAGGTATTGTCCACTTTGACTTTAAGAAAATTGCGTGACTTGAGTGCTTCTCAGGAGATCACCATCCCGGCGTTACTCCAGCCCAAGCACGCTTAACTATTGAGTTTTTTATCATTAATCTCACGGTTTTGCCCCACAATGTGCCTCTATCATTTGAGATCACGTTATCTACTTACACTACTCAGGATCTTCCTTCCTTTCTGATGTGAGATGATTTATTCTTGTGCCTCTCTCACCACTCATTATTTGGCCTAAAAGCCTGTCAGGAGCCGTACTTTACCTCAGTGGTTCCTTTCTCTTAAGACATCACCCGGCGATCATTCTCCGTCCTCTTCGGCCACGGGCGTCACAAAAGTAAACACACATTATGATTTAGAAAAATCTAAAATTGAAGTTTCATAGATGAAAATAACTATATTCTATAAATATGGTGGAACATAAATATAATTTCATAAACAAAGAGAAAGAAAATAGTAAAAAAAGGTAAAATACTTCAAATTTAATGAAGTTCCGGACTGAAAGATAAAATTATTAATAATATATAAAAACTCAAATTATCAAAACGAGTATAACTCCAGAATTTAAATTTTAAATATTTAAAATTATAAATTCATGTGATATTAAGCGATAACTTAGGCCCTGTTTGGCGTGATGTCCAAAATCGGTACAATAATAATAATAACTATATTTTTTTAATCATTCTACATAAATTTTAATATAAAAAAAATATTATTTTATTTATATACTCAATAATTCTCAATAAAAATATTAACTTTATTTTACATCTTACATCAAAAATAATCGATTCAAATATTTTGATTTAAGATGTGAAATAAAGTAGATATTTTTATTAAAAATTATTGAATATATGAAGTAAAATAATTTTTTTATATCAAAATTTATATAAAATAAATAAATAAACTTATTTATTTATTTATTATTATTATTATTAAACTATTAATATTTAAATTCTGATTTTAGTTCTCGCGAGAAATTTAAAATATTTTTAATAATTTTTTTTTTCATATCATAAAACTTATCTACGCAATATTCCGTGCCAATGGGTTAGGAGATAAAGTGGGAAAAAAAGCGGCAAAATTGATAGCGACGTGCTCGGAAAAGGTCGAGTTCAGCTCAAGTTTTTTCCAGAATGTTCGTCGCATATTACGTCCGCACTCCTGCCACAGCCCATATTTTTAGTAAATTATCCAATCAGTAGTAAATTACAGTTTGGTACCTGGGTTGGCTTTCTAAATTTCTTCAAAGTCTCCTTTTTTTTTTAATGAAAATCATCTTTTTATATTTACTGTTTGACTGAGGAGAAAAGGTTGGGATGTGTATTATGTAATTTAAATCTAAAAATTGGACTGAACTGATTAAATTTAATCATCAGTTTGATCGATGATTTGATAATTGAATTAGTTTGATTATGAAGTTTGGATTCGGTTTTAGATATATGAAAATGGGATCGGGCAAAGATCAATGATATCTATTCTATTTGTTGACTTGTCTGGATAAAATTATATTACCAGTATTATTTATGAAGATAAAATCTGTTGATTTTTGTATGATCATGCATCCTACTTACTATTTTTATTTTTGCTGAGATGTAATTACTTTTTTATAACTTATTTAATTATATTTAATGTTAGCATATTTTATTTTCCTCTCTCTAATATTAAAGTTATGTTGTTGTGGAATTCTATAGATATTTTATTTTATTATGGGATTATTTTAAAGAATTTTGAATTTTTTGAAACAAACAGCAAATTAAAGAGAAAATTATGGTTTAATCAAATTAAATTGAACTAATTAATATTATTTAATATATTTGATTTCTGATTTAAAAATCGATTGAATTGATTTTCTAAAATTTAAAATTAAATTTATTTTATTTTTGATTCAATTAAACTGATTAAATATGCACCCATAAAAAAAGCACATGAAACCATTTTTGGCCAAATGTGTGCATTGAGCATTTTATTTACGTATAATTATCCCATGTATACAATTATTAGGGCTATTCAAAACAAGACTTTATCCATTGGACCCTGCTGTAATTTACCCTTGAGATGTGCGCTGGCATTTGGCGCGTAATTAATGAGGACAGCTGTTTGATGGAGAAGTTATTTTTTTTTGTTAATTAAACAAAAAATAAATTAATACAAGCAGCACGATATAATGCCAAGTACTTTACGTAATAAAATTTAATATTTAAAGACATATTTGGCAAGAAATAATAAAAATAACATATTTTCTAGTCATCAGACTTTCATTCAACATAATTTTTAATAAATTAATTATAATTTTATGCTTTTTTACAATTTCAAATTAGAAAAAAATTATTCTTTAAGTCTAATATATAATGCAGTAATATATAAATAAATTATTTTTAAGTTGAGACTAATAAACAATTATAAATCCTCCAACCCAAGTACAAGTTTCTACTATACATTGGCACAATTTGAGCCCTCCAAAGGTTTAAATCTCTTGATAAATGGTATTAGAACAGATGATTTTACTTCATCAAGTAGTCATCATGATTCTTTTCTCATGTGTGTTTGAGTGACAACAAATGATAGGGAGTGATCGTTGGGTGGTGTCCCACGGGAAGAGAATTATTGGAACAAAAATGCAGCTCATAGCAGACTTTTATGCTAGATGATGACTGGTGAGAGAGGTATAAGAAGAAATTATACTATATCGAAAAAAAAAAGATTCCTGAACTATATAAGTAAATAATGTGATCTTAATATGTAGAAGTTTCTATAAAATTATAAAGGTAAAAATAAAAACTTTATGATTAAGGGTGCTTAAGAGGGATTAGTAACGTGATGGGTGATCTACTAAGAAATACTCAAGTCACATAATTTTCTAAAGTCGAAGCAGATAATACTTCTACAGTTGAATTGCAGGATGTTACAGGTTGTCACTTTTTGTTATGGTTGAGAAGGGTACAAGTTATTGACTCCCAAGTTGGCACTAAGTGGTTGAGTAGGCTCTTAGTCGCATGCACATAATGGGATATAATGCAGATGAATTCTTATGTCATTAAGAGATTATTAAGATGCACATGAAATTATATCACATTAGATGACCAACATCAAATTAAAGTATTAATATAATAGTGCTAGCCTTCACCTATTAATTAGCTTTCAAGTTAGAAGATACCCACATTTTATGAATTAGTAGCCTCAAGTTGTTTTTTAAAATACTTCATCTTTAACGCATACTCTAATATAATTATTAAATTTATTTCATATCTTATATAACTTTAAATACAACAAAATAACTTTATTTTATGTCCAATACATTTGCCGATACATAATAAAATTAAACACAATTTATCTTTTCTCAGCAAATGGGGAACTTAACCACTCTGAAGTCAAAAAATATTGTGATTTTTTTTAAGTGTTAAAGTACCATGGTTTTTATTGGACAGAGAGTGAATATTTAGTGATATTAGAATAATATATTATTATTTTTATTTATTGTAGAATCTATTATGATTATTCAATATAAAATGAATTTGTAGTGTATAAATATGCACAACTGAGGATTATTATGAAAAAAGCAAGCCTTGACATTAAAAAAGGAACCACTCAAGCAAAAGGATGAAAATATAAAAAAAGATGGATTGATTTAGAAATGACAATTTTATAATTTTTGAGACCATTTTGTAAATATTAGTTGAAAGTTCCTATCTTAGCAGGCATAAAATTCAAATTTTTTTGGGCATGAATGCAAATGTTCCTAATTTATCAAATTCTTTTGGAATTACGCCACCAGATAAGTGGTGAATAATTTAGAGTTAGGCCCTATTTGGCAATTGACTAAAAATCATGACTAAAATTACCCATAGTCAAAAAGCTTAAATTTATTTTAAAAAAATTTAAAAAATTATTTTATATCTTATCTCACACAAATTTCAACATTAAACAATCACTTTATTTCACATCCAACACAATTCTTAATAAATCAATCAATTTTATTTCACATCATACATAATTTTTAATATAACAAACTTATTTTATTTCACATCATACATATTTTTCAAAAATTACTAAAAATTTCAACTATTTTTTTTTTCTTATTACTAAACAGAGCCTTAATTTCAAATAAATTTGAAATTTTTTTTCAAATTTGACTGTTATGAATTCATAAACCTCCAATCAGTCATACAGTTGAATAATTTTGAAATATCAAACTTCATAGGTTAGATTAAAAGCACAATTATTTGTATATTTTATAAAATATATTAATCATAAGGGAAAAAATGTTCAAAATTCTGTCTAAATACTAAAAAATAGAACAATATTAAAATATGATCATTGAAAGTCGGTACTTTGTTGACTTGTCACCAATTGGGTCTGTTAGATTCCAAGATCATTTTCGTAAATAAATTTTTATTATATCTTTCTAATAGAAAATTATTTATTTTATTTTACATTCTCAATCATTTTTATTAAAACTATTAATTTTATAATTATATATTCCTAATGAAAGAAATATTTTAGTTTTTGGCATGATCAAAGTAGTATTGGGACCAGACAGACACTTTGAAAGCATGATCGAAAATAGCTTGGCTAAATGCACAACAAATTATGCAAAATATTAAAGAATTAATTTAATTGTATTAAATTTGAGATAGCATATTTTGACTTATTAGCTAGAATTACTTAAGATTGAGCAAAATACTCAAAACTTGAAACTCACTACAAATTTTGCTTATAATTTACTCGACTTGAATTTGGCTCGTTTTTATTTAAATTAACTCACTCGAAATAAAATTGACTCAATTCATAATCAACTGTACGTCTATATAATAATACATATGTAAGTTTTGTGGATATATATATTAAGATATTTTATATACATGTATATATTATATAAAATATATATATATTGAAGAATTTTATGTATATTTATAATATATATATATTTAAATAAAAAAGAATTATATATAATATATATTATATGAAAATTAATATTCAAATTAAAAAATAATTTCAATTTAATTTGAGAATTGAATTAAAATCGAATAAACTTTAGTCAATTTAATCAAATTTGAGTTTGGATTAATTAAGACAAATACGCTCAAATTTGACTCACTACCCCTGTCAATTAATCACTCCAGAGAGAGCCACGTGTCGGTCCGAGGCTTTGACGACAATTTAAAGGACAATGCTGTACATTCAGCCAATCATGGAAATGACCAAATAT
>JAEMOT010002615.1:152878-170622 GCA_019297695.1 Apostasia ramifera | reverse complement strand
TATATATTTATATTTATATTTATATTTATATTTATATTTATATTTATATTTATATTTATATTTATTTATTTATTTATGTATGTATATGTGTATATATAATAATGGAAACTGACCAGAATTAGCTGTGCAAATCATTTATATGCAAATGTCTCCATTAAATTATTTAAATATGTGGCATCAAAGAAAAAAATTATTTAAATTTGTTCATGATAAGAGGAAATGGCTGAAAATGGATAAAATACAATTAATTTTTAAATAAATTATTTTCGAATCATGTCGCATCTTATCCTCTGTAGACGACCCCTAATCATTCTGTTTCATTCTCCTTCATATTGAATTACGAGTAATGCCGTTATTTATGTGCAAGACTTTATTTAGTTCAAGCTTGTCTACATGGCACCTTTATCTGCATAATTCACAGTCAGATCATGTTGAGTTAATATGGGGGTGTTTGGTTCAATGTTATCTTGATGTTATGTTATATTATCTAGAGAAAATAATTATTTAGTTTAATGACATCTATGAATAATCTTTTATAATATTACAAAATTATTAGTCGAAGAATAATATCTAGATGTCATGACATCTAGATTATATAATATAACACCAATATAACAATGAACCAAACGCCTTCTTAAATATTTTGATATCTAGATATTATTTTTTAATGATAATTTAATAAATATTTTATAAAATTATTTATACATATCATTAAATTAAATAATTATTATGGCCTCCCTTCCTCCGAGCCACAAATGGGAGTGAGCATAACAAGAATTTAGAATAGTGCAACTTGAATTGTTCATACAATACATTTTGTATATAATTGAAATGATAAGAAATTTTGAAGTAAATAAGAATTGCGTGAAAATAATATGTTTAAAAGATTAAACATATTGTAACATCTCACAATCTCATTGTAAAGGTATTGTTCGCTTTGACTTTAGGAAAATTGTGTAACTTGAGTGCTTCCCAGGAGGTCACCATCCCGGTACTACTCCAGCTCAAGCACGCTCAACTATGGAGTTTTCCATCACTAGCCTCAACGGCTTTGCCCCAACAGTGCCTCTACTATTTGAGATCATGTTATCTACTTATACAGCTCAGGATATCCCTCCTTTTCTAATGTGAGATGATTCATTCTTGTGCCGCTCTCACCACTCATTATTCGACCTAGAAGCCTGTCAGGAGCCGCACTTTGCCTCAGTGATTCCTTTCTCTTAGGATATCACCCGACGATCACTCCTCGCCCTCTTCGGTCATGGGCGTCACATGTCTTGTTCGAGTTCTGTTAGAAAGAAGTTTGCTTGAATGCTGCGGGATCTCAAATTTAAACCACTCCACTAAAAAATTTAAATTGGTTGGAAAAAAATTGTGGTGTTCACTGTTTAAGGGGGGAAATTTTTTTTATGAAATGAATGTGAAATTATCTGACTGTGAATTATGCAGATAAAGGTGCCATGTAGACAAGCTTGAACAAAATTATGCAGATAAGGGGGAAAAATTTTTTTATGAAATGAAGGTGTTCACTGGACATATCCAAGATGAAGTGCCTTGGTGTATGCTCTTCGCAGATGATATTGTCCTTATTGAGAAAACTAAAGAGGGAGCTAAAGCGAAACTAGAGCTTTGGAGGAATGCTCTAGAATCTAAAGGTTTGCATCTCAGTAGATCAAAAACTGAATATATGGAGTGCACATTTAGTCAAGAAAGAAATACTTATATTGGAGATGTGACAATTGGTGATCAAATTGTCAAGAAGAGTGAGCGCTTTAGATACCTTGGATCAATTATACAAAATGATGGCGAAATAGATAATGACGTTATTAGCAGGATTCAAGCAGACTGGGTAAACTGGAGAAATGCTTCTGGTGTGTTATGCGATAGAAAAATCCCATCCAAAATTAAGGGTAAATTTTATAAAACTGTAGTAAGACCAGCGATGATATATGGTGCTGAATGCTGGCCTGCAAAGAAGAAACATACAAATAAAATAAATATTGCAGAAATGAGAATGTTAAGATGGATGTGTGGATATACACGAAAGGATAGAATGAGAAATGAGTATATCCGAAATAAAGTTGGTGTTGCACCAATTGAGGATAAACTTAGAGAAAGTCGGCTTCGATGGTTTGGACATCTAAATCGTAGGCCAATTGAAGCTCCAGTTAGAAAAATTGAGTTATTGGATTTTGCCCATGTACAAAGAGGAAGAGGGAGACCAAAAAAGACATGGCAAGAAACTATAAAGAGTGATCTTAGGTACTTAAACTTAGATAAGAATTTGATAACTGATAGAGCGCAATGGAAACAAAGGATTCATGTAGCCGACCCCACCTAGTGGGATTAAGGCTTGGTTGTTGTTGTTGTTGTTGTTGTTGAATGTGAAATTATCTGAAAAAAAAGTGAAGGGAGGAATTGAGGGAAGCTGGAGAAAGAGGACGAAAGAGAAAAAGACCAGGTATTGGGAGCTGAGTGGGAGCGAGTTCTTCAGAATGCTTTCCACTTAAATCTGAAAGAATCAAATAACGCTCTCCCAAGGCCACAAAGCAAACTTGTGGCCAGGAATTCATTCACCCCGCTGACTTGGCACCCCCCCTCTCCTCTCCCCCCCTCTGTAAAACCGAGACCAGGGAGGAGAATGGCTGACCCAACACCAACCTCCGCAGGAGCGAGAGAGGGAGAGAGAGAGTGAGAAACGGATAAGTGAGAGCAGGGCAGGGAAGAAACAGAGAGATTGACTGAAGCAGAAGGGGAAGAATCAGAGGAGAAACTGGGGAAGATGGCGGAGTGCAAGGACACATCGATCAAGCTTTTTGGGAAGACCATACAGATTCTCATGGCTGCCGGAGACGCTGGGGGAGATGAGGTGGAGAAGGTATAGGATTGGAGCTTCGCCTCCCCCTCTATTGTGTACTGATTATTAGACTTTTAAGTATCGGGATTTCTTCTCTGATAGCATTCACATGGTGGAGGACTTCCCTTGTATGCTATCTGATTTAGACAAAGCTGAGAAAGTTCATCTGGGACGTCTAGTTTTTCAGTTAGATATTAACCAAGAGAAAAAAATATATGCGTGGCTCCTGATTTTTATATCTGTTTTTATGGTTGTTTTCTTCAAAAAGTGAAGGATTCGTTATTTTTCCACTTCTAGTTCACATATATTCATCGCAGTTTTGAATTTTCCATAGCTTGGATTAGCTTATGATGCTGTGAACTTGCAGGCCTCGTCGAACAAGGAAACCGAGGAGAAAAGCGAAGCAGGCGATACTTCCCCTGAAGCAGAGAAGAACGAGCCAAACAGATCTACGGACAAAGAGAACACTGAGCCCAGCCCTTCAGCAAATAAAATCTCGAAAGGGGACGATCGAAAGAACGAAGCCGCCGGCAACAGTCCACAAGATAAAGCCCACAGAAAGCCTGACAAGATCCTCCCCTGCCCCAGATGCAACAGTATGGACACCAAGTTCTGCTATTTCAACAACTACAACGTCAATCAGCCTCGTCACTTCTGCAAGAACTGCCAGCGCTACTGGACCGCCGGCGGCAGCATGAGGAACGTCCCGGTCGGCGCAGGCCGCCGGAAGAGCAAAAGCTCCGCTGCCAACCTCCAATACCGCCACTTTACCATCCCCAACTGCGGTCATCCCGACCTCCCCGAACCAGTCCACCAAATGGGTCAACCTCTCAATTTTAATGGAACACTTCTGAGCTTCGGCTCCGACTCCCCCCTCTGTGAGTCCATGGCATCTGCGCTAAACCTCATGGAGAGGACGATGAAGAAGCGTGGCCGGAACGGATTCCATCAGTCTGAGAACGGGGAGGAGCAGTCGAGTGGATCGTCGGTGACAGCTTCGAATTCGAATGATGAAGCTAACGGATTGCCAAATTCAAAAGCCCAACGTCTTCACCCAAATCTTCCACACTTCAATGGAACCCCATGGCCTTACCCATGGAGTCATCCCCCACCTTTCTTTCCCTTCTACCCGGTGACCGCCTACTGGGGAATCCCGTTGCTGTCACCGCCGATCTCCACTTCCCCCAGCGCCGGCTCCTCCTGCTTAGGATCGAGTTCTCCGACGTCAGGCAAACATTCAGGAGAAGGAAATGACAGCACCGAACACGACCAATGCCTCTGGATTCCGAAAACATTAAGGATTGATGATCCTGAAAAATCTGCTAAGTGCTCAGTGTGGGCAACTCAAGGATTCAAGCATCACAAAGCCGGCCCGATCGCCGGAGACCACATGGCTCGTTCCGCCGAGGCTTCGCAGGTTTTGCAAGCGAATCCGGCGGCCCTCTCTCGTTCAATCAGCTTCCAAGAGAGCTCTAAATTTGTGTTCAACTGATTATGTAGGACGTGGTTTTTGTAGTTGGGTTTTCTGTGTGCATGTAAATATCTTATAGGATTGAGAAGATAGAGAGGATCAGAGAAGAAATGATCAGAGTTTGACTGCTATTTTAACTTAATTGTAAGGTTTAATAACGAAAGCTTTGCCCTTTAATCTTTTATTAGAATTCAGTAATCAGCATAGATTTTATTTCAAAACATCACTTAGTGGATACTGAGATATAACTTGCTTTGTGCTTGATATGAATGAAAGCAGGATGAGTGAGGAAAATGGAAATGCAGCAGGATCTTTTCAGCAAGGGCCATGATATACTGGGGAAATCTACTTGTTGGAGTGTAGGCTGCATCGAGTTCGAACGAAAAGTTTCCAAGGCAGTGGATTCAGAGTGTAAGGAGAAGGCATCCCGTCGGACTGTGGGGTTAAATTCCAGCAGTTGGACAATCCTATAGGGGCCGTTTGGATAGGTGGGTTAGCTGAGTTAACCCAGCTAACCCACCAAACGCGTTATAATGCAAACCCTTTACCCCTGGGTTAACAAACCCAGCGGGCTTCCCTTACCCCGCCTACCCCCGGTTTTACCTACCCTAGCTGCGATGCTGGGGTAAGGGCGGAGATGGCGGATCTACGCTCTTTGTCGCGCGCGAATCTTGCTCGATCGGTTGGGTTTTTTCGCGCTACCTAGCTGCCGGATGATGGCGCCGCTCCAGGCGCGGCGACAGAGGGGAAGCTCTGCTCTGATATGCAGGCCGGCGCAGTGCCTCTCCGGCAGCGGCGGCCTTCTGGCTTGGTGACAGTGAGTGTTCTTGGTTTTATCTGTTCAGGTAAACGCATTTCCCTACTCTCTACCTACCCTAATGGCAGATCTGCCTTCTCTAATCGTAGATCTACCTGCCCTAATCGCACATCTGCCAGCCCTTGAGTTTGATGCGGTGGATCCCCTCTGTTTTTCTTGGTTTGGTGCTGTTCATCTTTATTATTCCTTGTTAATTTGCGATTTCTTCCACGGTTTTGTCTGTGAGATTTGACATTCTGCGGTTCTGTGCTGCCCATTCTAACAAATTTTTTTTTTCATTTCATACTTGCTGCAGTGGCTGTGCACTTGTCCAATTTTTTTTTCTTGTGGCTGAGGCCTGATTATGCATTGTCATTCCCTCTGCTTTTCTTGGTTCTGTGTTGTTTGTCATTCTGCTGTTTTGTGCTGTTTTCCACTATTTCCTACTTGGTTTTGTGTTTTGGTGGGATTTTTTTTGTGTTCTGCCTGGAATTCCTGCTACCCATTCTAACAAATTTTTTTTTTCATTTCATACCTGCTGCAATGGCTGTGCACTTGTCCAATTTTTTTTTCTTGTGGCTGAAGCCTGATTGTGCATTGTTATTCCCTCTTCTTTTCTTGGTTCTGTGTTGTTCATCTGCGATTTTGCCCGCTATTTTTCTGAGGGTTGAGGGCTGCTTATGCAGTGTGATGACCTGGCTTTGTATTATATTTTTCATGTTCTCGTTATCATTATTAACCAATTTTATTGATTATCATTTTGCTGATATTCTTGCTATGAGCCATAGCCATGCTACCATGCTTATTAGGTGGACTTTGTCTTATATAACCCATGTTACAGGATTCATTGCCATGTTACTCAATAATTTTTGACATATTGCTGAAGGCTAATTGTGCAATGTGATGATCTGGCTTTGTTTCACGTTACCCATGTTACCATTGTTATTATTAGTTGGCCTTATGATGTTTATTATTTTCCTGATATATTTGTCATGATCCATAGCCATGTTATCATGCTGATTAGGTGAACTTTGTTTTATGTAACCCATATTACAGCATTCATTGCCATGTTACTCAATAATTTTTTCTTAAGTCCCATTCAATGTGTATGTTCTGGTACAGTTAAGCTATAGTTCGTATATGAATAGATACTACACTTGTTTGCTCAGATATTACACTTGCTCTTGTGCCACTTCTGAAATATGGGCAATGATGATTTTTTTGACCTACTACTAATATTCATTGTGTCATATTTAATTATATTTTATTTGTTGTAGGGGGTAGTGAATCGATGATGATCATGGTGCTCAACTGTACGAGGATGTTGATCTTGACGAATATCTGTAATTTCATATTTTTTTATTATTTATGATGAAGAATGTATTATTTCTGTATTGAATGGATCAGTAACTGTCTTTTTTCTATTTTATCTTATTTTATTTACTATCCTGGGTTAACTTATTTATTTGCCAAACTAAATTTAAAGATATCCTAGGTTAACCCGAGTTAGCATCCAAATAATTAATAACTTATCCCAGCTGGGATAAGTTATTAATAGGGTTAAGCTAACCCGGGTTAGCTTATCCTACCCCCTATCCAAACGGCCCCATAAAGTTTAAGACACTAGAGTTTTGTTTCTGTTCCTACTTGATAATATGTTTATAGAATAATTTCTAAAAAAACGAATGGTGTGATTTAGTGTTGACCAGATAATTACAATAGCATGAAATGGAGAATGTGCAAAAAAAAAAGAGTAAATTGTGAACTACACATAATTTAAGTTGTAAGGTGTTTATGACATATGCTTCTCTTGCATACTTAGTATTTTCTGTTGATTTGGTTGCTCAGTCAGTCTCAAATCACGATATTTTAAAATTATCTTTAATTAATGACACACAAGTACTACATATTTGATATTAAAAAACATTAACATTTTAATATTTCGGCCCATCAATGGATGGAAAAATATTATCAAAGTGATATTTGTGCTCACTATTAGAGAAAGCATGCATTGAGTAAATATCTACCAAAAAACTAGTGGTTTAACCTCAGTACAAAAGAAGAAATCTATTGAAAGAACAGTTACTCTTCATAAGGGAACTTGTAATACACTATTTTACAATTAAAAAATGATTAAACATAACTACATATGCCATATGAAGAAATTCAAATGTATGGGAATCATGAAGGATCAAGTAATGAGTCAATGATTTGTGCCCCTATAAAGTAGTTGGATAGTGGCATTGGTGGTGGTATTGTGGTTATTAGTTATCATATAACAAAGGAATAATAGTCATCCAATATTTCCTTTTAGAATATTTCAAAAGTAAATGGGAAGGGACATATCCTTTTCCCAATAAATTTACCTAATATAACATAAAAATATCAAAAAAATAGTTGCCCTATTTGTATTAATTGAAACATATAACTTTATAAAACTATAATAAAACAAGCATGCCTATAATATGCTCAGGCATACAATTTACTTGCAAGTAATTATGATAAATATGATTAACTTTTATCTTTTTTGGTAGGTCTCCAAAACATTCCACTAATAATTCTGATGAACTCTTTGGCGCTTATTGTTACTAGTCCAAATTATTATTGACTACATGGCACTTCTCTCTGAGCACTATAGCCATCCCTTTTTGTACTCTGTCACCATTGATTCCTGATTATCTTGGTGTTGCTCTTGATGCTCCTGTAGCTGCTCCTTCAATTTGCTTGACAGAACATAACTAGTTTCCTCTCCTGCTACTCTAAGTTTTACCCATAAGATCGGTGTTCTTTTTTGTATGAGAAATGGTGCACAATCCCTAATAAATAATCTCAATATAGAAGCCAACTTGAATCTCCTATATGACGCTATTGCCATGTTAGATAAAGCCAACATTTTTTTGTCGTCGTAGTATCATTTTCACAAAAAAAAAAAAATCTCGTTGGCTTGATTCAAAATTTAGGATCATTTATGAAATCTATAAAGTATTTCTCTTTTTGCATTTAGTGTTGCAACTACAATTGCCACACCTTCTGCTAAAATAAGGGCCATGCACCTTTCCCTTTCCAAAGAGAGATAGAGTCCAGAAGTGCAGCATGTATGGCTGAAAGGGCATGAGAAGATGCCACCAAAAAGTTCTCTTTTTTGAATTAAACATGTGGAGGGCATTATTCAGGAGAAATTTTAGAAACAAGGAATAATCACTCCAGCACTTTTTAAAATGTTTGAGATAACTGGCTTTAGCATCTTAACAAACTCAGAGGGCGTTTGATTTGATGTTATCTTGATGTTATATTATGTTATTTAGAAAAAATAATTGTTTGATTTAATGACATCTATAAAAAATCTTCTATTAGATTATAAAATTATTAGTCAAAAAAAGACATCTAGATTACATAACATAATACCAAAATAACATCAAACCAAATGTCCCCTTAATGTTTTTTATGTCACTCTGACAATAAATCTTTATACTATGATTGTTGTATTTGCAGTCTATTATCGAGCTTAACTATGTACCCAAAAACCAACTAATATGCATACTGAGTTCTGTATCTTTCATTTTTGAGTAAATCAATAGTAACTACTCACGACTTAAGCCATCATCTTGTCAATGATTTATCTGCTGTTCACTGATAATGAGAAAAATAAGATCATCTTCAAAATAATCTTAAGCAGGAGTATCATCTTCCTGTGATTAGCAAACCAAGGAATTTGGAGAAAGGAAGCTTTTACTTTTTCCTTGATGCTTTCAGGGGAAACTCCTACCACAGAAGTGGAATCCAGAATTCATTCTTCAAGTATTTCTCTGAGTTATAGTACCAGTGCTTTGAAGGAGTAGTTTTCGGGTTTAATCGATCAAAAGTTTGACCGCCAAATAGGAGGTCGTCACATTAGCATTAGGCCTCACCCGATGCTAACATAGCGTCTACTCATTAACTCACCAAACTATTCTGTTGGCCAAACTCAATAATTTTTTGTTGTGTAGAATGAGTAGTTGCTTTCCAACTTCCAGTCAAATAGTTCTGTGTTTTTGTCAAAAAAAATGATCAATTGAATGTCAAAGTTATTTGAGATTTAGAACACAATAAATATTGTACGATATTTATTTTAAGTAGGAAAAAAACTAAATAGTTTTCTTTATTTTTTAAATACGAGTCAATAATACTCATCGGCTTGCCTAACATGTACTCTAGCTATTACGTCTTACTTTTTAATTATAAAAGTAATAAATAATGGTATTTGCTGATGCAAAAAATGCACCACCACAGAGAGAAATGAGACGGCGATTTTTACGTGAAAACCAGAGTGTCCGGGGGAAAAACCACGACGCCGTCCAGGCGATTTGAATCCACTAATCTCATCTCCTCTTACAAAGCTTGGGGGTCTCTAATGGGAGACCAAATGAGTACAAGAGAGAGAGAGAGGGTAGAGAAAGAGTGACCCCCTCTGAGAGAGCCTGAGTCCCCTTTTATAGCCTGGGGAGGAAGGGGTACAATAGGTACGGTCTGTCACATCTAACACCTATTCCTACAAAGGACGATTAGGGAGTAGACTCCCATACTGTCTTAAATGCTGAGTTGACATAGTAATACGGAGAGTACGATCTGGTGATCTCTCTAAGCTGCTATTGAGCTGCTCTTCGACTTGGGGTTGTCGTTGAGCAGCTGTTTGGCAAGGAGCTGCTGTTGAGCTGCTCTTCGATGTGGGGCTGCTGTTGAGCTGCTCTTCGACGTGGGGCTGCTGTTGAGCAGCTGTTCGACTTGGGGCTGCTGTTGAGCTGCTCTTTGGCAAGGAGCTGCTGTTGAGCTGCTCTTTGGCAAGGAGCTGCTGTTGAGCTGCTCTTCGACATGGGGCTGCTGTTGAGCTGCTCTTTGGCAAGGAGCTGCTGTTGAGCTGCTCTTCGATGTGGGGCTGCTGTTGAGCAGCTGTTCGGCTTGGGGCTGCTGTTGAGCTGCTCTTCGACGTGGGACAAGGGATGTTAGAGAAGGTTCTAACAGTATTGTACAATTAGTTATCTTTATTTAAAAGATAATAATTAAGCTAAGTTTGATACAAATTGACTGATCCGACTATGGCTTAAATTCAGCACAATAAAATTACGAGTTGTTCGTGTCTTGGCTCAATAATATCGACTCGAGCTCAACTCCAACTAAATATTGATTTGAATATTAAGTGATTATCGATTTTCAGGATAAACTTTTACCTTTAAATATAACTCAGGGGGATCTAGATTCAATATTATCTTAATATTGTATCTTATTTTATTGAGAATCTCTTTATTTGATTTAATGACATGTGTAATTAATCTTATAAAAATTTATAAAAGATATCATTAAAAAAATAATATTTAGATAATATAATATAATATAATATTAAGATAACGTTAAATCAATCTGCCACCTAGATATATTTAGAAATAAAGTTACATAGAATTAGACATTATGTGGGCCTTTATCTTTTTGACTTGTAAACATTACTCTTTGGCTCTGTTTGGTAATAAGAAAAAAAAGAAGATTTAGTTGAAATTTTTAGTCATTTTTAAAAAATATATATGATGTGAAATAAAGTAAGTTGGTTATATTAAAAATTGTGTAGGATGTGAAGTAAAGTTAATTGATTTATTGAGAATTGTATTGGATGTGAAATAAAGTGATTGTTTAATGTTGGAATTTGTATGAGATGAAATATAAAATAATTTTTAAAAATTTTTTAAAATAAATTTAAGATTTTGACCATGGCTAATTTTAGCCATAGTTTTTAACTCATTGCCAAACAGGGCCATCTTTTTTTTTAAATTATTATCCTAAACGTTACAATTCTCTCACCATAATTAGAAATTATAGATTCAAACTCGAGATCCTCTAATTTTAGGTAAACTCTTTTTCCATTAGACTAAGAGAACCTCTAGTTATTAGAGCTTCGTTTTTGTTGCAATTGAATCCTTAAGATTTGTCTCAAACCCAATTACTAATTTTTTATCAAGTGAATTATGTGCATTGGTGTGTGACGAAGGGAGTGCTTGGTTTAATCTTATCTTAGGGGGCATTTGGTTTAATATTATCTTAGTGTTATATTATATTATGTTATTTAGAAAAAATAATTATTTAGTTTAATGATATCTATAAATAATCTTTTATTAGATTATAAAATTATTAATCAAAAGATGGCATCTAAATGTTATGACATCTAGATTACATAATATAATACCAAGATAATAACGAACCAAACGTCCCCTTAGTATTATATCATATATATAATTTAGGTTTCATGATATTTAAATATCATATTTTAAGTGATAATTTTATAATTTTTTAGAAGGTAATTTATACATGAAATTAAATCAAATAATTATTTTTTCTAAATGACATGATATAATACTAAGAAAATATTGAACCAAATGCTCCCTAAATATAAGTTTAAATCAACTATAATGCTCTTCATATATATATATATATAACATCTCATTTCTTTAGGCTCGTAACTTTACTTTTAGGATAATTCTATTTTTAGGCCCTTGAATTAGACCCTCGACTTTACATAGGTTTATAAAAATAAAAAATATTATATCTAGCATTCCCACCTAAAATGTTTTTATGTGGGTCTTTTTTTACGGATACCATTACGTTTGACTATTAACCTGATATTTTTTAAAAAAATAAAAAATAAATATTTAAGTATTAAAAATTATTATTGTAATACTTAAATCTTTACTGTTGAACTTAATGAATTCAAAAAAAAAAAAAGAATCCACATAAAAAAAATTTGGGTGAAAAGAAGCTAAATAACATATTTTTGTTTTTATAAAGCTACAAATTAAAAATAGTGAGTGATCTATAAAAGGGATCCAGATGAAATTATCCCTTACTTTTTAGTCCTTTCATCAATTAAAAATACCATCAAATTTTTCTAAAATTTTTTTTATTAGTATTTATATTTATTTCATTTCATACATAATTTTAAATATTTAAATTTAATTTTATTTTATTTCTTACATAATTTCTATTTTAAAAATAACTTTATTTTATACCTTATACATACTTAAATAAGAAAATCAATTTTACTTCACTTCCAACATAATTTTCAATAATAAAATAATTTAATTTACATTAAAATATTAAAAAAAAATTATAGAATAAATTATATCTAAGCCTCTGAGCTTAAAGCATACTTACTCAGACCTATAATTTTAAAAAATTAACATCTAGCTCACTAATTTATATATATATATATATAAGCTCTATTTTTAAATTAAAAATATTGAAATTTTTTAAAATATTCAAATTACTTTTACTCATCTCTCTCTCCATCTCTTTAAGTCGACCTGCCTCTCCCCCCATCCCTTCTTTCTCTCTCTCCTTGTGTGTGTCTCCCACCTTCTTTGTCTCCACTCTCTGACGTTGGCCGTGGAGCCTCATTGAGGGCTGCCAGCATGCTGCCCAAGATGCCCTCCTTGTGCAGCCCTCACACAAGGTTGCATGACCACCAACCTCTCGCAGTGGGGCACAACAGTGCACCGACCACCCTCTTCACGCTAGGAGGGCAATCAGTTCCCAGCTCCTGACTACGCGCAACTAGCGGCTATGCAATCTAGCTCGAGGGCTGCACAAGAATATGAAAAAGATATTGAAAATAAATGAGAAGAATAGCAATCGGACGCAACCAAAAGTCAAAAAATCATTACAGTTAATATTCATTTCTTTTGTTAGAGGCGAATATTCTAGAA
Source organism: Apostasia ramifera (assembly GCA_019297695.1). Lineage (NCBI taxonomy): Eukaryota > Viridiplantae > Streptophyta > Magnoliopsida > Asparagales > Orchidaceae > Apostasia > Apostasia ramifera. Next base: position 157,774 of record JAEMOT010002615.1, on the reverse strand, counting down.
GCACGATCTACCAATGAAGAGCAAGAAGTCGCAAATTATATCATTTGGTAAATTGCATCTGGGATCTTGAGGTGAGAAAGGCATTGCAAATTAGTCACAATATTTTAAAAATCACAATTTAAGTCTCTTAGATTGTAAAAGTATTGTAGTTTTAGTTTCTCTTTCAGGTTCTTACTAATTTTATTGTCTTTTGTTGATAGAAAATATAAAATTTGATTATTTTTAATTAATTTGAATTATTTTTATGCAACTTTATTATCATCATTCTTTAAAAATTTAATAAAAATCTAAAGTTTAATTTCTCTTATTTCATGTTTTAGTGACAAAAATCAAAAAATTAATAAATGAGAATTATCTTATAGCATAATTATAAACCTAAATTTAAGTTTTAAAAAAAATAAGATTAATTTATAATACCTTCCTGACTTGAGGGACCAAAATAACAATAATCCTATAAGAGAAAAAAAGTCATCATTTGCTAATTAATTTGTTGAATGGCGACAAATGTTATCTAAACGTGAACAATCAGACTTTTATCTAATAGGTCGTAGATTTTTTTGACAGAGAAAAGTACACTTTCCCTCAGCATTTTGGGTACATTACATTTGAGTTCCTGGGGATTAGATTTCATGGCAAGAAGTCACAAAATCTTATCATTCTCTATACATAAATTTTTTGACTCTCGACTATTGTCAGACTTGTGGTACTTAAAAAGAGCTTCACTTGTTTCTTTTAGCGAGGCCCAAGAACAACCTTCATCCAACGTGGGGAACTGGGATCCCAACAGCCTTGAAGGCTGTTGTTACCCCTCTGCATCCCATTGGGATCCCCCACCCCCACGATGGATTAAGGTGAACTTTGACGGCTCCGTTAAACAGAACGGTGCGGCAGGCGCAGGGGGGGTTTTGCGGGATCACTGTGGCAACCTCCTGCTAGCGACTGGCTACAAGCTCTACACTCATGCCACTACTACAGCAGAAGCGATGGGAGCACTCATCGCGATGACAGCCGCCCAAGAGTGGGCGGATACGGCGGACGGGATTTGGATAGAGGGCGACTCTGCCATCACTATTGCGGACCTTCACCAGATAGCCAGAGGACACCCTCCCGACAAGACCATGGCCCAGATTGCTGAGCTTTTTTGTGCCTTCAAAGCATATAGGATATCTCATGTTTATAGAGCCGCTAATAGAGTGGCAGACTTTGTAGCTTCCTTTTCTTGTTTCGATGACACAGAGTGGCGTAGGGGCATGTCCCTCCCACTCGATTTTTGTGCGATCCTCAACAAGGATCGAACCTTTTGTATCTGATGTATCTTTTTACTGTTATAGTATTATAGGCTACGGCCAAGTTTCAGTAAAAAGAGCTTCATTAAGCCTACAATCATCTTCTCATTAGTGCAAATATTGAAAGTAATATTTCTCACAAATAAAAACCTAATTAATTCCGATTCATGACCATCTAGAATATCGCATTTTTATTATTTTTCTAGTTGCTTATATAACTTCTTTTAGTATAATATATTTTTTATTTGTATTTTTCAGAATTCAAATTAAGTCTTTGCCATCAAACAGATCGGCTTTCACTTTTGCAATGGTCCATTGCTTGCTCCTGCTGTTTTGATCAACTACTTGAATAGATAACCAAAATTCTAATACCGTTTCTACATTATCTCATCCACAATGCTTATAAAAAGAAAGGGAATTTACATACAAAATACTGAATTCATCACAAATTACGTATTTCACCATCTTTTAGTAAATATTACACATATCACACTCTGCTTATGGGTTTTACATTTCTATTGTAACAATAGAAATGTAAAAAGAGTGTGATATGTGTAATATTTACTAAAAGATAGTGAAATACGTAATTTGTGATGAATTCAGTGTTCTGTATGTAAATCCCCCAAAAAGAAAATTCAAATGTACATCAAGCTGGACATCGAAAAATACTAACCAGATAATGGATTAAATGAAATTAGACAACACAATACGAAAGAATTATAGTCGAATGCTATATATTATCATGCTAATTATTGCAAAATATCAAATTCAAATTTTCAAACCATTAATTACACTAGTATAAATGTAGCACAGCCATATTTAGAAAATCACAAAATTAGGTTGCAGATTTTTCATCATGAACCAGAAAACTCAGTTTGTTGTTCGAGATTTTTTAATAACTTTGACTAATTTATAATGCTCTTCTGACATCAGGAGCCGCAACGCAATTTACCCTTTTTTTTTTTTGAGAGAAGAAAAAGGTTGATTGGATGACTATCGTTGAATTTTTTTCATGCTTTTGATAGAATACGTTGACACAATGTTCCAACCAACTATCGAATACCGATGACTCAAATACAGCAAATTCAAATATTAAGATGTATTTAAAACAGGACTTTAACTTCAGGGACCCTGATGTGATTTACTCTAATGGCTTGTTTGGTTCGAACTTTTCTTTTAGAAAGGCATAAATTTGAACTGTAAAAATTAACTTTGTTTCACATTCAATACAAATATAAATAATAGAATTAAATTTATTTTATATTTTACACGATTCTAAATATTAAATTAAATTTATTTCTTATTAAATTTATAAGATTTTTTTTTCTTGTCCAAAATTTAATCTTCGAACCAAACGAGGCCTTACTGTTTCTTTTAGCAGTTTATTATATCATATCCTGTATCCTGTCAACAAATATACATATATATATATATATATATATATATATATATATTATATAGTTTGCAATATTTTGAGTATGTGATACAGTAATAGTCCTAAATTATGAATAAAATAAAATTATAGATATTTTATAAAAAAAATTTATAAATTTATGAATTTAGTATAAAAATTAAGACCATGAGCCTTTCTAGAGGACAATATTTAATGGTCTTTGGTAAGCTAAAAATTTATTTTGCTAATTAAAATTTTATTTCGTAATTAGAATTACCTAATTTTGAAATATTATTTTAATGAAAAGATACATTTAAATCAAAAAATTAATTAAAAGGTAACTTTTAAGTGTCTTTTAGCTATTAAATTATTCTTAAAATATCTATAAATATCACATATTCTTTGCAATTTTGTTGTAGTTAGAGAGTTTTGAAGCTTTGTTGTATTCTGAATAGTAATTGCGTTTTATACTGCAAATTTATTTTAAGAAAAATATTAATCACGTCTCAAAAAATTTTATTTTTCTTAATTCACTTATTTATATATATATATATATAACTATCCATATATTTACATCTATATCTATATATATTAAAAAATGAAAAAAAATGATAAAAGAAAGCATTCAATAGGATGAGGAGTGCACTTTCCCATCAAAGCTACTGAAAGGTGCAAGAAGTGGAGAGCCCACTGAGTGGGTGGGGCAGTTGGACTGCTGAGTGCTGAGGAGTGATATTAATATATCATATATGAGTAGCCTTTTTGTGCAATTTTCACATTTAGTCATGGATATATATGTAATTTTGCTGTTACAGGTGTCAAAGTGTGATGCCCGTGGCCGAAAAAGGTGGGGAGTATTCGTTAGATGATGTCCCAAGAAAAAAAAAATCACTGGTGTAGAGTGCGACTCTTGACAAACTTCTAGGCCAAATAACGAGTGGTGAGAGGAGCATAGGAATGAATCGACTCACATCGAAAAGGGAGGGAAATCCTGAGCTGTATAAGTAGATATCGTGATCTAAGATAGTTGAAGTATCTTTTAGGACAAAATTATTACGCTAATAATGAAGAACTTCATAGTTTAACGTGTTTGAGTTGAAAAACTCCGTAAACTTAATTTGCTACTTAGCATACATTTGATAATAGAATCATGCTGCACAACTTAAATAAATTAACTAATTATAGGTTAGAACTTTAGTTTATTAAATTATTTAGTGGATTGATATTTAATTTATTGAATAATTTAATAAATTAAAATTTTAAATTATAATGGATCAATTTATTAATTATTTATTGAAGATACATAATTATTTTCTTAACGATATTGTAGTTTATATAAAATTAAAAAGTTAGCATTAATAAAGATAAAACTATATAGCATTATATCTTGGAAATAATATATAATTTGAAATAAAAATAATTATTATATTAAAATGTGTGCAAAATATGAAATTAATTAATTAGTTAATTATTACTTTTAAATGTGTATTCAGTTTCATGCTCATTTACTATAACTAATCGAGTTCAAATTCAAGTTCTAGCATGATTCATGAACATAAAAACATATTTAAGCTTAGTTCATATGGTTTATGAATAAGCTCATATATATTTGAGTCACGAATACAAAAACTATTAATAAATTAACACTTATCAAGAACTTTTATGATGAGCTCATCATCATATTGATATTCTAAAATCTTTAAGGGATAATTATCTACATGCCACACAATTTAGTTTTATTTATATCTTACCTATCCATTCTTAGTTAATTACGCTATGCACACTCAAAACATTACAAAATCTTACATACATATATTTGAGTTAAAATTTAATCAAAATCTATTTGAAAAAAAAAATCAGTAAATCATTAAAATTATATTTTTACTATTAATAGTATATATTTTTCTCTTCCTCAATACCACACTAAAGCGTTGATTTGTCCTAAAATCAATTCATATCGCGGATATTTCATTTCTTTGCCGCCACCTAAATATTAAGGTTTTAAGATTTTCACTCAAAATATATTTAAATATCCTTAAAATAATATGATGGACAACTCAGATTTTTTGTAATCTAACTATAGTTAAGTTATTGAAAAATTATGATTACTCATTATAATAGAAATAAATTAAAATATGTGTATGTAAGATTTTATAATATTTTGGGTGTGCATAGCATAATTAACTAAGAATGGATGAGTAAGACATAAATAAAACT
>JAEMOT010002615.1:68601-151493 GCA_019297695.1 Apostasia ramifera | reverse complement strand
AATTAATTATTTAATTATTACTTTTAAATGTGTATTCAGTTTCATGCTCATTTACTATAACTAATCGAGTTCAAATTCAAGTTCTAGCATGATTCATGAACATAAAAACATATTTAAGCTTAGTTCATATGGTTTATGAATAAGCTCATATATATTTGAGTCACGAATACAAAAACTATTAATAAATTAACACTTATCAAGAACTTTTATGATGAGCTCATCATCATATTGATATTCTAAAATCTTTAAGGGATAATTATCTACATGCCACACAATTTAGTTTTATTTATATCTTACCTATCCATTCTTAGTTAATTACGCTATGCACACTCAAAACATTACAAAATCTTACATACATATATTTGAGTTAAAATTTAATCAAAATCTATTTGAAAAAAAAAATCAGTAAATCATTAAAATTATATTTTTACTATTAATAGTATATATTTTTCTCTTCCTCAATACCACACTAAAGCGTTGATTTGTCCTAAAATCAATTCATATCGCGGATATTTCATTTCTTTGCCGCCACCTAAATATTAAGGTTTTAAGATTTTCACTCAAAATATATTTAAATATCCTTAAAATAATATGATGGACAACTCAGATTTTTTGTAATCTAACTATAGTTAAGTTATTGAAAAATTATGATTACTCATTATAATAGAAATAAATTAAAATATGTGTATGTAAGATTTTATAATATTTTGGGTGTGCATAGCATAATTAACTAAGAATGGATGAGTAAGACATAAATAAAACTAAATTGTGTGACATGTAGGTAATTATCTCAATCTTTAAATAAGCCATTAATTAAATTCATTGTATCGAGCTTTATAATCAAATATATTTATGAGATTCATATAAACAATTCATAAATATTAATAAATCAAATGATAGCATGTTCAGACTTACTCATTTACCAACTGAGCTTTTAAAATCATACTCAAGTTTATTTATTATTTGTCGAATGGCACGTCATCTCATTTACAATCCTAAGGCTATCATTTAATTATGAAATTTATACTTGAATCAAGTAGGGCTGTTATTGAACCGATTTCGAGCGAGTCGAAGTCAACTCGAAATTAAAAATTTTGAATTTGGCTCGGCTTGAAAAGACTCGATTTCGAGCCGGCTCGAATCATAATTCGAATCGGCTAGTAATTATAAAAAAATATTAAAATATTATGTATTCAAGAAGATTTGATACCTAGACCTAATCCCTAGACCTTGAAGAAAATAAACATTAAATCTTCTCCATTCTACCACTAAACCACTAACTAAATTATATATCAATATTATTTATACTTACATATAATTTTGAGCCAAATCGAATTATATTTCGACCGAGCTAGGTCCAATTCGAAATTAGCTCGAAATAAACGTCGAGCTAAAATCCTTAGCTCATGATTCAATTCAAAATTTTCTAATCGATTTCGAGTCGATTCAAAAATTGAATGAGTTCCGAACGAGTTTCGTGTTTCTGATATCTTTAACACCCCTAGAATCAAGTCAAAATCTTAATTAATTACTGAAAAATGTTATGTACTGAGGACATTCTTTTACGTGAGTGGAAAGTAATGTTGGCTGGTTATAAAATATAAGGGACATTTACATGGTGGAGACAGAAATTAGGCTAATTTACAAATTTTACTATAAATCTCAAAATATTATAGATATCACATTTAAAACAGTTTTTTTTTCTTTTTTCACATCCTGCGGTAAATTCTATTAAAAGATTTAACTATAGTTAAATCTCAATAAAATCTCAGCCATTGATCGCATCGTTTAACCATCGACCTTCATGTTAGGGCATCGTGGAGCTGCATTGGTTCCGGTCGCGGCATATTCACGCGAGACGGCAGCGTATTCACGCGAGCATCACTCTCCTATCTGCATCTTTTTCTTACGCAGGCATCACCTGTTTTAGATATGATATCTGTAATATTTTGAGATTTATAATAAAATTCGTAAATTAGCCTAATTTCTATGTCCATCATGTAAATGTATCTAAATATAATTGTTGCTCGCTAAATATATATAAATTATTGCTACTTGAACTACTTATAAGTAGAATTATTATTTTTTTCACAGGCCAATGGAGTTGTGATCGCATGCGATGTACGCGTGGGAAGAAATATTATGATTCAATGGCTTTCGGTGCGGCAAACGTTGTTTGATATCTGAATGGGCTTTGACTTCTGGTCAGTTTGTTAATAAAAGTAGAAATGAGCAACACATATAAGTGATTCATTGACTTCACTTTCTCATAATATTTATATTCTCCAAGAGTACTACAAGTTTTATACTCTTAACTAATTATTAAGTATTGATGAAGAAAAGCATTTGAACATATTAATTTTGAAGAAATTAATAAGATCCACGCCACGTTACAATTCTGCGGAAAAAGAGAGAAAAGAAAATCATAAAAAGAGCAGTGAAAAGAAAATATATATATAATCGATGTGATTCGAAAAGAACCTTTCTATCAGAGGCCAAGCTAAAAGAAGGGTTTTAGTTGTATTTTCTCGAAGGAACAAAGAAAAGACTTTGACGAATTCAGAAGCAAAATAAAAAATGCAGCCAAAAGCTGGCCAAGAAAAATCCTTTCTCCAGTGTGTAAGTCTTTTATTTACAATTGAAATTGACAACTAGGATGATAGGGCAATTAGAAATTATTTTTTGAAAATGGCAATCAATTTTTTTAAATAATAATAATTTTTTTTTTTTTGATAAAATAAAAAATTAGTTATGGTGGCAAAAAGATTATATGTTTTTGAGATACGTGTATGATGAGAAATAAAATTAGTTATATTAGAAAGTGTGCGGGATATGAAATAAAATTGATTGATGATTAAAAATTATGTAAGATATATAATAAAGTAAATTTTTTATATTAAATTTTTTGTATTAATTATAAAAATAAAATATTATTTTATTTTAATTTTTTAAAAGTTGAAGAACATTGTGATCATTTGCCGTGATCAAATTGGCCTCCAAACAAATAAAGCCGAGTTTAAAAGGCTCATTTGGCCAAAAACTCAAAATAGCTAAAGCAATGGCCACTTTTTTTTATTATATATATATAATTTAATATATTATATTACACGCAAAATTTAGTATTAAAAATTTACCTTATTTTATATTTTACACAAAATTCATCACCCAAAATCAACAAAATTTGGTTTGAAGCATCGGAGTCTAAAAGGAACTCCACATAAGAGTTTGACAGTAGTTTCTAAAGATAATTTTGTGCAAGAAATTTTCGAGCTAATCTTGTTGAGAGATCCGAGTATTGAAGTCTAACGGAGCATTGTAGAGTAAAAGGTTTGAAATCCTAGTTCTTTCTAAGTAAATGAGGCTCAACCCGAGAATCCCGCCGCGGTCTTCGAGGTTTGGGAATGCGATTAGCTTCGCTTGGCTTGGTTTGAATAATAAATCTACACATATGATTGAAATTCATCGGTGAAATCGTATACAAACATTACCGAAGTAGAATGTCTAAAAAAGTGATCATGCATGGCCAGTGAGGAGTCATTGTGTAAATATCTATAAAATTATTTCCTGAGTGAAAATTAATATAGTTTGAGGGATTAAAGCATAATTAATGTAAAGCAGTGATATAATATCTCATAATTATAATGACAAACTTAAATTTAATAAATAAGAGATGATTATGTATAGATTTTGATAACGAAAGTGTAAAAAAAAAAAAACATATTTGCGGCAAGTTCCACTTAATAAAAAACCAACTTTAATTACTTAATTCCTTATAAAAAAATTAATTACCTAATAGAAAGGTTCAGTGAAAATTTATAATTTTATTCTCATTAAATTATATGTTTCAATTAATGTAGCCATTTATTGCGAAATAATGTGTGATAAAAAACTCACTAGATAAATACAAAAAATAATGATAGTTAAAAAATAATATAACCACAAGAAGATCAGATATATGTGGTTCAGAGAGATTCACGATCCAATAACCACGAAAAGAATAGAGACAATCTCTCTTATGTAGAAAGTTATATTGAAAGAGAACTTTATACTAATTACCTAATTCTTGATTTAGATGGAAACAAAAATTCTTCTTTTAGGGGCCCCGTTTGGTTCAGTGTTATCTCAATGTCAATGTTATTTAGATGTCATGTTATCTAAATGTCATTGTCATTCATCAATGGACATTTGTTTGGTTCAATGTTATGATATTAAAAAATATCAATGTTATCCAAATTATTTTTATTTAGTTGGAAGTTATTAATATTATAATGACAAATTGATGGTGTTATCTTGAGATATCGCCCAATTTGGGGTGACATCTAGATGTCAATGTATAATAGCATTTTTGTAATTAATTATAATGTTATTTAAAGATGTCATTAAACCAAACAATTACTTTCTAAAGATAACACAACATAACATTGAGATAACACTGAACTAAACGCCCCCTTAGATTAGATGATCTAATCAGTCCTCGAGTTTTAGACGATCACCTCTAAATTCATATAAAATTGTTTGCAAAACATTCTTACAGTGAAAGCGTAAATTGATAATATTGGAATAAATATAAACCTTATAATATGGAATTTTGAACTTAATAATTCTTACGAGGATAAAACATACTCGAATTTGAAGAAGATAAAGCTATGATTCGAGTTCTGAGAGGATGATGCAGAAAATTAGTTTCTTCCCTTTTATTCCACCAATCCTTTTGATAATAAAATACTCGAGAATTTCGTAACGAAAAACCAATTTATATATCAAATGTCTTGATCCAGTAAGTCCGTCTAGCAGCCAACAAGTGAACAAATGAGATCGTCTTACAATTAAACATATTTAGCTACAAGATTATATATCAATTAAAATCCCCTAATTAATTCAATTACTTCCTATAATCTGAATTATTTTCATAAAATAAAATACGGTAATTTAAAAAATATTTTATAAAAAATATTCTAACAATATTTAGATCTATAACTGATGAAAAAATCAAAAAAAAATTGCTGCCAAAATTCAAACGTGAGAACATTTTTGTAAGCAAAGGTTCTATCGACGGCCTATATAGAAATCCCGTAATAAATCCCATTTACTTTATTAATCCCCTAGCTTTAATTATATTCCAGCTAGGGGTGATAATGTATGATCCGATCCATGAACCAGATTCGAACTCGAATCAAAAATTTTAGATATGGATCATGAATTTTGACACATTTATTAAACGAGTTTGATTCGAATCATGAATTTTGACTCATATAATTAATGAGTCAAATTCAGATTGAGTCTATTCGAGTCGGGTCGAGTAGTTCAGGTCGAACCCGAACCCGAACCCGAACTCGAACCCGAACTCGAACCGCCGACCTATTTTGGAGAAGCCCTTAACAAATAATCCTATACAAAAGGAATTATTTTAACATATCAACCTTTTCTAATTAAGTTATTTCTCAAATAAATTAATAATAGATATAACATATAATGGGCTTCCAATTAATTATGATCTTTGATGGGCCAAGTTGTTATTAATATTATCTTATGTTATATTATTTAATTTAATAATATATATAAATAATTTTTTATCACTCAAAAAATAATATTTAAATTATATAATACTACATTTTAGCAGTCTATTGGCTTTTAAAGGGTGATACTAGTCAAATTTGAGTGATTCAAGTCAAATTTAAAATTTAATTTTTTTGAGATTTTTCTCAAAATTAATTTATATTTGTTATTTTTTAATTAGAAATTGAATATATGAATTGGTTTTATTATTTAAAAAGCTGTATGATAGAATTGATTTTCTCTTTTATCATTTTTAATATAATGACATTGAGTTTGAATAACACAAACATTTGATATATAAATAATAAAAAACACCTAAATAGCATTAAATTAAATATAACTTTAATTTAATTATAATTTCATATTGCATAATTATACTTATGATATATTAATTTTAAACATATAAGTTTAATCAAAACAAGTTGCATGGCTCTAAATAGTTTTTGATTTGGATTTGAGACTGCAATTCCATTTTCATTTAACAATTAGGAGATTGAGTTGGCACAAAACTTTTACACAATTCCTTAAATCAATATTCCGTCAAAATTAGATGCCAACCTGATCAATCTTCTACGTGTTTAAATTCTTGAGCTGAGTACTATCAAAAGAACAAAAAGTTCTTGAGTTGAGCAGTGCCATGTCGCTCATGTCTGTTCTAGCTTTATCAATTCTCCTATACTACAATTGGTTGCGTTCTAATGGGCCGCTTGTTTGGGCCTAAAGCCCATTAGCAATATGTCAATTTGGCAAAAGCAAATGAAATGAACATAATGCCTACTCACACAAAAGGCCTCAAATTGCTAGGCTTACAATTAGTCAAATAAAACATGCAGATAAGAAATAAATATTAAAAAAACATACTACAAGAATATTAAATTTTCATAGTTCAGAAAGAGATCTATACTAACATCTGTGTATAGGAGCAGAGAAGGGACTTTATTACGTAGAAAATAAATAAAAGAAGAAATACACTAAGTATTTAGTTCTTAACGACTTGCATGCAAAACCACAAAAGTAACAGATATCAAAACATGAATAATTAGATCATCCAGTCTAGAAAAAGAACAAGATTTATTTTTTGTATTTCATTGGAGATCAAAAATTAGGCGATTAGCATAAGTTCTCTTTCTATCTGATTTTCTACATAGTAAAGTTCATCTCTGCTTACACTGTATGTAGGAAGATTCCCCGAATTATATAAACTTGATATTTTTATAGTTGCACTGCCTTTTAGTATTGTTATTTCTCATATTTATGTCACACAATATATTTGACTGACTACGCATTTAAGGATCCAATTTTTCCGCTATGATTAATTTCACAATTAACACACCAAAACTTTGTAACTATTCAAAAGAGAAAACACAATTATTTCACAAATCTTAAAATAGCTACAGAGATTAGAATCATTATTAGGTTAGACGTATATATCATATTTATAGCAAAACCTGTAACAAACTCGAACCTAGAAAATCACTTGGGTAATTAGACAGGTCGATCCCAAATTTTTGTCATCCGACCTCTATTACCTTTCCGTTCATCTCCCGAAATGGATACTCTAGTTCATAGTTACAGTCGTCCATTCTTACAAACAAACGATCTGTTCAAGTTAAATTTTTTTTACTACATCATATGTTATGCCCAAATGTTCATATTAAAGAAGATCCAATCTTCGCAAAAATAGATGCAAGTAAAATGATGCATAAGTCACTATTTTGTAAATTATATTTATCATATAATTTATATTTTTAAGTTTTATTATAAATACCATACTTTTTTGTATATTATATGCACTATACGACTTGTAACTTAGCTCTGTTTGATCAGAGTAAAAAAAATAATTTGTAAAAATATATGTATAATATGAAATAAAGTAAGTTAGTAATATTAAAAATTATGTTAAATGTGAAGTAATGTTAGAACTTGTATGAATTAAAATATGAAATATTATTTTATTTTTTAATAAAAAAAATAATTTAATTAGAAAAAAAATTAATTATGATTAAATTATTTCTCAACCAGGAAAAGTCATTGTGGAGCATAAAAAATATTGGTTTGTAGGTCATCAGCGGAGGACTTACATTTAATTTTATTTGATCAGCACCAAAATCCGAGGCGAACGTCCCGTCAGCAGACTGCTATTGTTTGTTATTTAAAAAATATTAGGACAAAGTACATCTAGGTCTCTAAGTTTTACGTTTAATAACGCATAAATCTAAATTTTTTAAATTATAATATCTGGTCCTGAGTTTTAATAAATTATCAGTGTATTTTTTATTATTTAAATTTTTAAAATTACCATTTTATCCATGTCTCTCTCTCCTCCTGATCCCACGCACGCACGAGGTCGCGCGGCCATTGGCTAGTTCGACAGCCGCGTGGCGTGTCTGCAGGCGGCCGCACGGCGTGTGCGACCCACTGGCAGCTGCGCGATCTCGAGAACACGCTGACGGCCGCGCGGCGTGTCCACCGTGAGCTGCACTGCCCGCGCGCGTGCGCGGGATCGGAAGGAGAGAGAGGGTAAGAAATAAAATGATAATTTTAAAAAAAATTAATAATTAAAAAATTAAAAAGACCAGTTTGATAATTTATTAAAACTCAAAAACTCCGATCCGATGTTATAATTTAAAAATATAAATTTATGCATTGTTAAGCGGTAAATTTAAGGACTTGAGTGTAATTTTTCCAAAATATTATTTAAAACTTTCACCTCAACTTTCTTTTTGTTTTTTTTTTTTTGACTTACCTGAAGTTTCGATTAACATATCGTGAGTCAGGTTTGACCAGAATTTTATTAATTGATGTTTTTTTTTAAAAAAAAAACAAAAAATCCCCTTTCCCGGAAGCTACATTAAGTCAAAAACTCTAATTAGAGTTTCACGCAAACTTCGGAATCGCGTATCCCCTCTCCTTCCACGAAGCAGCCCCTCTCCCTCTTTTCCAATTTTTTTCTCCAATTGGTACACGGCGCCACCCGGCGCCACCCATTTGGCTTCAGGTGTGGAGTAAAAAACCACACAGCCGGCGCACCTTCCTTTCTCATGCTATCTGTTCTTCTTCCCTTCAACCAGACCATTAGAATTTCTCTATATAAAAACACTCCCCACCCCTCCTCCTCTCCCATCATCAAATCCTGCAACAAAGGTCCGTCTTCTTATCCCCCTGTTTTTCAGTCTGTCATTGGAGAAGATGGCCTCAAGCATCCTCTGCTCTTCAGAGCTCTTCGGGTTCTTTCTCCTCTTAGAACCAATTCTCTTCGCCTTCTCCAGATTCCGGAAGCTCTCAACAAGGTTTCTTTCCCTCCTCTCCCACCCTTCAAGAATTCCGGCCATGCAGGCCGCGTCGAAGAGCCGGCTGAGAGAAGCAGGAAGAGCAGAGGCGGAGATGTTGACCGTTAGTAGGGAGGATGTGGAGCTGGTAATGGAGAAGATGGGGCTGAGAGAGGTCGGAGATGGCGAGAATCTAAAGGAGTATTTGAATTCGGAGGAAATTTCTGCCATTTTTGAGGAGGAGCCGAGCTTGGAGGAGGTGAAGGCGGCCTTCGCTGTATTTGATGAGAACGGAGATGGGTTTGTGGATGCAGGGGAGCTGCAGAGAGTTCTCTGTAGGCTCGGGTTTGCTGAACGGATGGCGTTGGATTCTTGTGAGGAGATGATTTCTCTTCATGACGGGAATGGAGATGGGATGATAGATTTTGGGGAGTTTGTCAAGTTCATGGAGAGCTCCTTCTGCCGCTGATGAACTGCTATTCAACACTCCCATAAATTTATTATTTTTAAACTGAAACTTCAAAATTCATTATTTTCATATAGCACCCTATCTAACTTTAAAAATGAAATACTATCTATAAATTTACTTTAAAATGAGGGTGCTACCTGAAAATAATAAATTTTTGTGGTGCTATTTATAAATAATAAATTTTTGGAGTGACAAATGTAAATTTTTTTTTTAATTTTAATGTGTATATTATATATTAGAAAATGAAAAAGAAATTCTGCTCGGCAAAACAAAAGAAATCCAATTTTTTCAATTTTTTTTACAAAGATGATGTACACCTCTAATAATAAATTAATTATTCATAATTTAATATCTTAATATACTAGATTAAAATTTTAAATTATAATTAATTAATTAATTTTTTAACTAATAATTAATTAATTTGTTGATCATTTATTAAAATTGTAAATTTAATTTATGAAAGAAAAATCAAGAAAAATTATCTACATGCTACACAATTTAGTTTTATTTATACCTTACCTATTCATTCTTAGTTAATTACACTATGCACACTCAAAATATTACAAAATCTTACATACACACATTTGAGTTGAAACTTAATTAAAATCTATTTGGAAAAAAAATATTCTGTTAGTAAATTATTAAAATTATATTTTTACTCTTAATAGTACTATTTTTCTTTTCTTCAATACCACACTAAAGCGCTGATTTGTCCTAAAATCAATTCATGTCATGGATGTCTCCTTCCTTTGCCGCTACCTAAATATTAATGTTTTAGGATTTTCACTCAAAATATATTTAAATATCTTTAAAATAATATGATGAACGGCTCAGATTTTTTATAATCTAATTATAATTAAATTATTAAAAAATTATGATTACTCATTATAATAGAAATAAGTTAAAATATGTGTATATAAAATTTTATAATATTTTGAGTGTACATAACGTAATTAACTAAGAATGGATGGGTAAGGCATAAATAAAACTAAACTGTGTGGCATATAGGTAATTATCACAAAAATCAAACACACTATGCAATATGAATAATTGAGAAAAAAAAGGTAAAGATGGACATTAAGTTTTACATAATTCAATTATAAAATAGCCTATTTTTATAGAAAGAAAAGTAACCAAATATCCATCATTAAGATCAAAAATAAATAAGGCAAATAAATTATGAGATTCAAAACCCTTTTCATAATTTAAAAGAAAAAATAAGATAGATTTATTAAAAAAATAAAAATTTCAATTAAAAAATAGAATTAAAAAAGAGATGCCAATTAAAGACTTCCAACTCATGGCACAAATAAGCTTCCAACACATAAATTGGACTTACATTATTTGCCTCTCATTTCTCTTCTTCTCTCTCTTGTTTTTTTTTAACCTTTTCCTTTTCCTCAATTTTATTTCCTATGGCTCCCCTCTATGATTCGAGATTTTTTTGCCTTCGGTCATTTGAACGATCAAACGTTCAATAAAAACTCGTCACATATATGGTAAGACCTGCCCAGTGCATATATAGCGAATTTTTATTGGACATTTAATTATTCGACATTCTCATGGAAGAGGGTGTTCACCCCAATCACTTTTTTTTTATTTATAAAATATATAATAAATTAAAATTTTAATTTAATAAAAATCTAAAATATAAGTTGGCAATAAATCCAACAAATTCTTCATCTCTTATCTCTGAAAATATATTAATCTTAAATTTTAAATTAAATTTAAAAATGATATGATGATAGATAGTAACATAATTTTAAATTAAATTTTATAGAATTGCTAGAAAAAAAATTTATTTTAATGTTGGGAGGTGGTAGTATGTGAAATAAAATTAATTTTAAGATTATAATTTATGTTAAATATGAAATAAAGATGATTTTTAATATTAAAATTTGTGTTGGATGTGAATAAAATTATTAAAATTTATAATAAATTTTAAATATTATTAAAATATTATTTTTTTATTTTTGGGAGACGACCAAACACGCCTTAGAGAAGTAGAGAAGAAAGAAGCTCTTAGGTTGAGATAATCCTAAATATTATTACTATGTTAACGTGAAATTTTAATGTTATAATATAAAATAAAATTATTTTATTATTAAAAATTGTAATATATGTGAAATAAAAATTAATTTTTTTTATTAAAATATGTATCAACATGAAATTAAGTTAAGTCTTTCTATTAAAGTTTATGTAAAATACAAAATAAAATTAATTTTTAGTATTTAAATTTATATATAATATAAAATAAATATAAAATATTAATAAAAATATTTGTAGATGATTTTTAAGACCAAACCAAATGAAACCTAAGGTCCTGTTTGGCGTGAAGACTAAAATCAAGACCAAAATGGTACTATTACTTCAAAAAATAATAAAAATAATAATAAATAAATATTTTTAATCATACTAAAAAAATTTTAATATGAACAAATATTATTTTACTTCACATACTCAATTATGTTCAATAAAAATATCAATTTTACTTCGCATCTTGACTAAAATATTTAAATTGAGTATTTTAATCTAGGATGTGAAATAAAGTTGATATTTTTATTGAAGATTATTGAGTATGTGAAGTAAAATAATATTTGTTCATATTAAAATTTTTGTAGAATAATTAAAAATATTTATTTATTATTATTTTTATTATTTTTTAAACTAGTATTATTTTGATCCTGATTTTAGTCTTCACGCCAAACAGAACCTAAAAGTCTTAATCTCTCTTGTAAAGCCTACCCAACTTACTTTAGAAAAAACTTTAAGGTGCATTTATTTTGATGAAATAATTATTTTAATTCATTCTTATTTTTTATGGAATAGCTATTTATGTATTTACTTTGGTAAAATATTTATTTCACAAAAATTTTTATTTCATATTATATAAAATAATCATTCTTTCTACCAATTTAAAGAATATCTATTTTTCATTAACTAAAAATATTATTCTAAAATTATTATTATTTACACAAATACATATATATATGCTATATATATATGTACGATTTTTTTATGTATACTATATGTATATATATTTATATGATTATATTGATCTGATTATTTATATAAAATTATATTTAATAATAATAAATAACATAAAATTTATTAAATTATATTCATAATTTTTTTAATATTTTTTCGTTCACAATATATTTCACATACTATTTCATTTTGGTAAATAAATAAATCATCATTTCAAGAAAAATGACCATCGTTTTCTCTGATCTCCCACCTATTGTGCTGAGTATTCCTTTAATAAAATGATTTATAATAATTAATATAAATAATTTGGAGTTTATAACTTAATTAAATTTATAAGAAATGTAAGTTATGAATATAAAAAGACTTCATTCATTAATCAATTTTGCAAATCTTATCCTAATTAATTTAAATAACTCTTTTACTTAAAATTCAATTTATTTTATGACGGTTGATTTTCTCTCTTCTTTTAGCTTGAAAGAAGAAAGAATTATGAAAGAAATGAAAGGAAATTGCTCAAGATTATTGACAAAGACTCGAATCGGCTAAGAACTTATTTACAAGTCTTAATTGGCCTCGAGTTGAAGAAAATTAAGGTAAGTGAATTTAATTTGATTGGTATATAAATTAAACATATTAAGAATAAAAAATTTATTATGTTTGAAGATTGTATACTTTATGTTATTTGCGTTTCATTATTTCGTAATAGCAAATAAAATGCATGCTCTATGTGTAGGTTACTTTTATGTGCTATTTTATTTATATTAGATGTCGTTTAATTTTAAACGTTATATTAGATATGCTTCTCTATTGTTATTAATTGACATATTGTTAACATATACATTTGTGATTATTAATTATATGAAATTATTAGTGATAATATAATTAATACAAAAAGAAAAATGTGAAGAAATTAGAAATTAATAAAACTTGAAAGAAAGTATATCGTGAGTTAAGTGCCTTTAGATAATATGTGGTTAGGCTATTGTACTAAGATGATGATAGTGCCTAGTAGTTTTCACCATTGCATTAGGATGAATATAAGCTCCTCAGTTATTAATTCTGATTTTTGGATTTTCATCGTTGCACTAGGGTGGAGATAGACCCCAGAGGTTTTCTCCAGTGCACTCGGGTGAAGATAAACCTGAGTCACGGCTTTTTACTACTATATTTATGATGAAAAATTGGGTTTGTACTGTTGCACTAACATACTAAAAAATCTTAGGTGGTAAACTAGAGTGATTTTTAGACTCTTGAAATGAAGATAAAAGAAGGAAATTTTGAAGTGGTAACTCAAAGACTTAAAAAAAAAGATTAAAAATTAAATAAAATTAAAATTAGATGTGTCACATCTTTGATTTATATATATTATTACGTGAGATTTATGATATCATATGTTATTCATGCTATTCATTGTGGATGTAAAATTATTTTATTTAACATGTTAAGTTGGGTTTATTTATTGGATCTTATGGTTAGACTAACGTTATTTTTATGTCACCAAAATTTCAATTTGTAGGTGTAACACAATCACAGAGTTCAGAATAAAGAAAGAAAGACAATTAGTTAAATAATTTTTTTGTTTAATTGTAAAATAATATTTTTTTTATTGAATAGTAAAAGTTAATTGAAAATGACATGGGAACAGAATTGGGTCCACATTAGCCATTCCCGCATTGGATACCCGGCCATTTTGCAGACGTCTGCTGATTTTAGTTTGCTGCATAATCTGACGTGCATATAAATTGCTCTGATCTTCATATATATATATATATATATATAATATGCATATATTTGTTAAAATGTGATTTAAATAATAATTAAATAATCCTAATTATAAAGATTATTTATTAAGCTGTTGAGATTTTTATGGAAATCAGATACAAGATTTGTTAGAAGCTACTATTATAAATATGAGATGATAAAGTAAGCTGAAAAATCGGAGAGAGAGAGAGAAATAAAGAAAAAATTAGGATTATCAGGATTTCTGGTGGAAGGCTGTAAGTTCTCAAGCGAATAGGTAATTCACTTAGGTATTTTCAGCAGTGATTTCTCTTAGATCTTCTTCGTCGGCTACGAAGGTGATTTCGTAGAAATCTGGAGGCTCAAGGAGCGATTGGATTGTCTAATCTGAAAGAAGAAAAGATCCAATTTCTATATCTCGTCTGAGATCGAGAACCAAGTGATTGGTGTAAGGTTCTCTTTCTAACTGATTTTCTACATAATAAAGTCTCTCTCTGCTCTTCCCGTGAATGTAGGAGGAATACCTCCGAACCACGTAAATCTGGTATTTTTTAGTTGCTTCGTTCTTTTATTATCATTATTTCTCATACTTATCTGACACGATTTATTTGACTAACTACACGTCCGGCGATCCGAATTTTCCGCTGCGTATTAGTTCACGACATATATTTATGTATAATATGCATGTATTTATGTATAATTTGCATGTTTTTATGTACAATTTGCATATTTTTATGTACAATTTGCATGTTTTTATGTATAATATGCATGTATTTATGTATAATATGCTAATTTTCATTCAATATCGAATTGAATTTGAATGAAAGAATTAAATTAAAAGCAGGAAAGATAGAATTTTGGAGCAATATATAACTGAAATACAAAAATTCGGCTTCTTATTATTATCTCTCCGTTTTATGTCAAAACTGCTACCAAATCGATAACAGAAAATCATATCACATATTGTACATTTAAAATTGATAAATTATATTTTATATATTATAAAATATATAAAGATTATATTTATGTATGCCACAATTATAATATGTTCAGGGTAATTTATTAAATATGAGTAATTAATAAGTAAAATAATATGATTAATTACTGGGACATATATGTAATTATTCTAAATTGTAATCATAATTACTCTTTTAGCCTTTTTCTTTCTAGTATTTTATTTAAATTTGAACTTATTTCAAATATAATTTAACAGAAATTTTAAGACATATTAAGAACTGATTTTATGATACCTCCTATACAAATTCTAAATTAATTTACTTTACATTTCATATATTTCGCAAAATAATAGCGTTATTTCAAATCCTATGTAAATTTTAAATAAAAATTCAGTCACTTAAATTGGATTTTAAATAAATATATGTTTATATGTTGTGTCTGAATAGGTTAATTTAATTTTAATTTTATTAAAATTAATTTTTGTAAATAAATAAATAATTTTCTGTTACCTCAAAATAAATTATAAGATCAATTCATTCTCCAGCTGACGCATGAAATATCAATCTATAGATTTTATGATTTTAAAGTATTTCTTAGTTTGTTTGGTGCTCCAACAAAATCTCAAACTATATTCTATCTACACGTAACTAATTATTTTTCATATTTTTTTTATATTATTTATAAATTTTATTATTAAAAAATAATTTTATTTTACAATTTGTATAAATTTTAAATATAAAACTAAATTTATTTTACATCTTACATTTATTTTAATAAAATAATCACTTTATTTTATTTAAAAAATACAAAATAATTTTACTTTTATGTCTTAAAATAACTAAAAAATTTTCTTGAGCGAATGTGTGTGTGTAAGGGTGTTAATATGGATCAAAGATCAAAAATCGATCGAAAATTGAATCGATTTTAGATAGAATTGAAATTAAGTCGATCTAAATGAGCCGACTAACAAGCCAAAAGTTTGGCTCAGTAATAATTTCAAGCCGGATTTGAGCCGGATAGGCTCGGTTGGATCCAACTCGAAATCTGCTCGAATTAAAATATATTTTATATTATAATATATATATATATAATATATGTATATAATATTTATTAAATATAATATATATATATATATGTTATATAATATATATATATATATATTATAAACCGAGCCGGATCGAGTCGAACGATCGGCTCAAAAAAAATTGAGATTTGGTTCATTTTCAAGCCGGCTCAAAAATGAATCGAAATTGGCTCGAAGTCAATTGGAATTGACTCGAGCTGGCTCGAAGTCGAACCCAATCAAGCTCGAGTCTATTTTGAGTCAATCGAAATGTAATTAATCTAATTTTAAGTCAGTATTAGCTCGACTCAAAATCAATCCCATGTGCGTCCAATAACATTATTTACCATAAAAAAAGATTATACATTTTTTAATGGAAATTTTTATATCTTTACATGTTATGACACGCACGTGTAACGGGCTATGACTCGCGGTCCCTCACGTGCGGCTCGGCCTGCCCGCGCCTGCGCCGGCTCACGTGCGCAGCTGCGCACCAGATGACACCGTCTTCCTCCTGCGCTCTGGCAGTCGAGCGTCACTGCTCCGGCAGCCGGGCGGGCGTAATGCGCAGGGTTTACAGCGGTAACGAGTTGACTGAGTCAAACCAAATTCTCAAAATAGAATTTTACCAGTCTAGTTTGGCTCAAAATTGATTGGCCTCGTTTGATTTAAGCCTAAAAATTCTCAAATTATTCTAAAAATATTTTTATTAATATTTTATATTTATTTTATATTATTATAAATTTAAATATTAAAATTAGTTTTTTTTCACAACTTAATTAGAGGGGTGTTAAAAATATTCTAAACTTGAAACTCGTTCAGAACTCATTCAGTTTTTGAATCGACTCGAAATCGATTAGAAAATTTTGAATCAAATCATGAGCTATGGATTATTTCTTTTTAGTCTATTTCGAGTCGGCCTTAGCTCGCTCGAAATATAGTTTGATTTAGCTCAAAATTATATGTATAACATAAATAATTTTGATATAATATATACATATGAAATGTGTTGCATATAATTTAGCTAATGATTTAGTGGCAGAGTGAAAGAAGTTTAAGAGTTATTCTTTCTAAAGTCTAGGAATCAAATTTTTTTGAATGTATCATGTCCTTATTATTTTTTTAAATTATGAGCCGATTCAA
Source organism: Apostasia ramifera (assembly GCA_019297695.1). Taxonomy (NCBI): domain Eukaryota; kingdom Viridiplantae; phylum Streptophyta; class Magnoliopsida; order Asparagales; family Orchidaceae; genus Apostasia; species Apostasia ramifera. Next base: position 134,308 of record JAEMOT010002615.1, on the reverse strand, counting down.
ATCGTGATTCGAGCCGGCTCAGATTCAAGTCGATTCGAGCCAAGGTATGTCCCATTTTAATTTCGGACCAAGTTTGAGCCGAGTTGAGCTCGAAATTTTTGTTTTCGAGTTGCCAACAGTTCACTCGAAAGCGGTTCAAAAAAGGCCCTACATAAGTATAACAAAATTCAACCTTACAAATAAAATTTATTTCACATCTTACACATATTCTAATAAAAAATTTTATTTTATTTTGATATGAAACACTATCCTCAATAATAAAATTATTTTATTTTATATCATAACATTAGAATAATTTTTTTTACTCTCACCAGTACAAAAAAAGTTTTTTTTTTCGGCGATTCAAATTATCAACTTACTGTGGTTCTAAACCGTCACATTTGCATCTGCTATAAAAGGTTAAATACCTTTAACGATAGTTATTAAATGCTGTAAATGATATATATAAATGGTTGTTGAATGGTGAGAATTGTTGTCTACAATAAACCTTAGACAGTCGTCTAAAGTTTGATAGTGTGGTGGTTGACTACTGTCAAATGCCGTCTAAAACTTGTTATAGATAGTAGTTGACATTGATCATATAGACAATGTTTAATATTACATTACTACTGTCAACCGCCATATATAGCATTTTTTTAAGCGAAAGATATACAAGAAGATGATAATGATTACTCGCAGCAAAATATAAAAATCGGGATATATCACATATATGTAGCACCTTAAATATATGTAAACAACTCCATTTCATTGAACAACTTTCATTTAAACAATACTAATTAAATATATTTAACAACGTAGAACTTTAATCAAAAAACTAATTGCACGTAACAACCACAGATTAAAAGACCATGCAGTACCATCTTTGCATACTCAAACTGAGAATTAAATCAAACACCATAATTTGCTCAGTAATTTAAAGAAAAGAACATATTTACAATTAATTATATACCAACTAACAAATTGTATATGAAATCAAATTAAAGATAGCTAATGTAATATCCCGTAATCTTAATGTAGAGGTATTGTCCGCTTTGATTTTAGAAAAACTGCATGCTTGGTATTTTCCAGAAAGTCACTCATCCCAGTATTACTCCAGCCCAAGCACGCTCAATTATAGAATTTTCTATCATTAACCTCACGGTTTTACCCCAAAAGGCGCTTCTACCAATTGAGATTATGTTATCTACTTATACAGCTTAGGATCTCCCTCCCTTTTCGATGTGGGACGATTCATTTCTGTGCCCCTCTCACCACTCATTATTCGGCCTAGAAGCCTGCCAGGAGCCTCACTTTGCCCAATAATTTCTTTCTCTTAGGAGATCACCCGGCAATCACTCTCCGCCCTCTTCGGCCGCGGGCGTCATAGCTAATTATAACATTATCCTTAATACTTAAACCACCACAATGTAAGAGGGTGAAAATCTTATTCACCAGGTCCCTTCTTGTAAAAAATAAAATAAAATTATTACAAGTATAATTTGTTAAAATTTAAACAAAAAGTACTTGCTCTTTTATAAAAATAATAATTAAATAAAATTAAATAAAGAATGCTTACTCTTTTACATTTTGATCTTAAAACTATCAAACAATAGTAAATCTAAAGAAGACAACTACAAATATATAATGAAAACATTAGTTCTTATATATATATATCATGTAAAATTTATAATTAAGTTAAAATAATAAATTTGAGTATGAAATATAACTTGAAACATTTTTTTTATGATTGACGAAATAAATTTAAGCATGTAATTTCATAATTAGTAAAAGAAATTTAGATGATGAACTAAATAGAATAAAAAACAAAAAAATGTAATAAAGGTTGCAAATTGTTATAAATTTTGTTATGCATTTATACATGTCTTACAATTCTCTCTATGTAAATATTTTTTATATATTCATTTATATTTTTACATTTCTAAATATTATATGTTCAATACAAAAATGATAAATATGAGTGAAAATAATGTATGAATGTGATTAAGGAGCAGTATGGTTTATTGTTATCTTGGTGTTATGTCATTTAATTTTGATATTATGGCATTTAGATATCATCTTTTGATTAATAATTTTATAATTTTATAAAAATTATTTATATATATCGTTCAACAAATAATTATTTTCTTTAGATAATATAATATAACACCAAGATAACACTGAACTAAACGCCCCATTAGAAGATGATATCACGTAAGTTTAAGATTTCGAAAATCCATTATCTTGATTCCTGTGTATTTAAATTATTTCATTATGAGTCCTTTTAAAACATAAATAGAAAATTGTAATCATACTGTTGTACCCATCCACCCTTCCCCTCTCGCAGTTAGTCATGCATTCTCAAGATCTATGCGTGAGTCCCTACAATAGTTGTAGGTGGCCTCTATGTGCAAGGCCCGCGCACAAATGACTTGCATACAAGGCCATGCTGCAGCACATCTTGAGTCGCAGCCCCATGAGCTGGGGGGCATACGGCCCCACAGGTGAGGGGATCTCGGCCCGCCTGCCAAGCGCACTGCCGCATAGGCTTTCCCGTGGTCGTGGCCAGTTGTCATTGGGAGATTAAATCTTAGAAGGATGCTTTTGTCATTTTGAAATTAAGAAAAATTAACTTTTAAAAATTCTCTAAAAGAATTGAGGGGGTTGTTACTTTTAGGATCTAGATGATGTATATTTACCTATTTTAATATCAGCATATTGTTTTTTCTTTTTCTCACAAGAAGTTGATAAATATTTAAATACAAATAAACAAAAGGGTGGCATCGTAATTAAATGACTATTTAAGTCACAAGATTTAGAGCAATTACTTATAGGTCTTTAATAGTTAACTCATATATTATTAAATTTTTTAAGGTATCTATTTTAAAACTATAAGCCTCAACTTTTAGGCCTCTTTTTCAAATTTTAAAGACTTAAATAAAAATTTTCAAAAAATGCAGACCAAAACGTAATTATAGAACAACTATAAGGATCTATCTGTAATTTACCCTTAGACAGTCCCTAAGACTAACCAGTGTGGAATGCCCAAAATCAGGAAACTGAATCAATAATTAACACCAGGAAGATATTATTCCCACTCCCTATGAGAAGCCTTCAAGTGGTTCCTACCCCAAGAAAGTCTATGAAAGTTGGCGCCATGAATGGCTTCATTTGGCCTCGATTTTCATCATCTCTGTTTACTTCCTCCTCAGCAGTGGCAGCTGCAGCCTCTGATAATGGCGATGGCGCTGAGGCCTGCCAGTGATGACACCCAGGCTGCTGCATTTCAATGTAGAACGACGTCGTCGCTTGATGGTAATATAAAACCTCCTTCTCGCCTTCCTGATCCTCTCTACTGCTGCAAAAGATTTTCGGCATCTCTTGCTCTCTGGGGCCTGCAAAGCTTTGCGTGAGATTCATGGAGTAAAGTATTACATTTTTAAATTATGTTTAAATTTATGGCATTCAACTTCCTGTAATACAAAATATGACTTTAAAAAGCTAGCTGAGAGGTACAACTTTTGAATGGCCTTATTCCGAAATAAACGAACCAGAGTGACAAGCGAAGGGTATTTCCTTAGCGGAGATGCTAGCAAGAGGGAAGGAAGAGAAGGAGAAGTTATGAGGGCTTGCAGCAGTCTCTTCCAGCCTCCTGTGGATGGCTTGGCTGAGCTTCCTCTTCTTGTAAGCAGAGGACTGTTCTCTATATTTTCTGGCCATTATAACATGCCAATGGTTCTTCACAGCATTGTCAGTTCTCCCAGGAAACAGCCTGGCGAGCATTGCCCACTTGTTCCCATACAGTCTGTGAGCGGCCATTAGCTTCTCTTCTTCTTCCTCACTAAAAGCACTTCGATTGATCCTCGGGTCAAGCTGGTTGAACCATCTTAGCCTGCAGCTCTTTCCTATGAAAACGAATCAAATCTCATGAGGAAAACTCAACTTTTTCAGAAAGCAGAGAGAACTATGAGCTGCAGCAATGTACCTGATCTACCCTCCAGCTTCCCTGCTATGAGATTCCAGTTCTGAGGGCCATAAATGGCGACAAGCTCCTTTAGTTTGGAGTCCTCTGCTGGCCTCCAATGGCCTCGGGCGAAGAGCTTGGACTGCCCGGTGCTCCCATTTGTGCTTCCCCCTGCATCTTTGCTGGTCTCATCTTCTATACTGGCATTGAAGAGCTTTTCTCCAGTCGTTTCGCTATTTTCAGAGCTTCCTGCCAAGAGGAGGAAGTGGTGGATTGAAGGAGAGGAAGATTGTTGGCTTATGGATAAGGAATTCATTTCCAGAAAGAATGATTTTGCGGAGGAAGAAGATGGACACTGGACTTCATCTCGAGGTTGGATGCAACTCCATCTTCCTCTTCCCATTCCACAACCAGTGCCGCTGCTGCGCTGCAGAGCCAGGCTGGAAGAAACAGAGTTAAATGAAGGAAGAATTGAAAGAGAACAAAGAGTTTACTTACGAAAGGCTCCTTCCCACCCACGTGCGTTCCATTCTTCCACACGTGTAAGACCGGTCACCCCTCCCAAACGCACAAAATCGCGCACGCACGCGCTCGCTCGCTCGCACGCTCCCCCCGGCTCTGTGAAAAGAAACCACTCTGAGCTGTCTGATGGCGTGAGCCCTGCAGACAGGCCAACCACTCGTTTAATTCATTTCAAAGGACGGTGAGCGTTGAAATATTTGAGCTTCTGAAGCAAAACAGATCATCTCTCATATATATCATACCACTGCTCTTTCTTCTTCTCTCAGCTCCCTGCAAATAATGACACAACTTATACAGCATCTGTTCGTTAATGGAGTTCAATTCCTTTCAGCTAACCACCTGAACAAAGACTTATGAGGAAGAAAACTAAGCATTCAATTAATGGAACAGTCAGCGAGAGGACAGCAGCAGAAACACGTAATGTTAAAGTCTCTTAAATCATTCATTCCTTACTGTACCTCACCCAGTGTTTTAATTGTTCTCCTACGCATATTTCACCACTTTTCTATAGTTAAGCAAAGCCTGATTAAGCCAAGCTGCTTTTCTTCCCTCCATTTTTGATGGGATTCTTTACTATATTTAAAAGGGAAACTTATATACAAACTATTCTATAAAATTGTATTTTTATATTAACTACCTTTCAAAAATTATTTATATAGTGGCACCATGTAGTTAACAACAACAACAACAACCAAGCCTTAATCCCACTAGGTGGGGTCGGCTACATGAATCCTTTGTTTCCATTGCGCTCTATCAGTTACCAAATTCTTATCTAAGTTTAAGTAATTAAGATCACTCCTTATAGTTTCTTGCTATATCTGTTTTGGTCTCCCTCTTTCTCTTTGTACATGGGCAAAATCTAATAATTCAATTTTTCTAACTGAAGCTTCAATCGGCCTACAATTTAAATGTCCAAACCATCTAAGCCGACTTTCTCTAAGTTTATCCTCAATTAGTGCAACATCAACTTTCTTTCGGATATACTCATTTCTCATTCTATCCTTTCGTGTATATCCACGCATCCACCTTAACATCCTCATTTCTACAATATTTATTTTATTTGTATGTTTTTTCTTTGCAGGCCAGCATTCAATACCATATATCATCGCTGGTCTTACTATAATTTTTTTTTTTAAAGGATTCATGTCATGATTGATTCGGCACCATGTAGTTAACATTGCTTTAAAATAAATAAAATATATATGCATAGAATATTTTGTTTGTAGGTTGTTATCTACTCAACGACACCCCGCGAGCGCTCTGCTGTTGTAATCTAGCCATCATGTATAAACTGTCACTATTAGCTGACTAACGCTGGCAACCACGTCGTCAACCACTATCAACAGCAACGCTGCATGCTATCGAGTAGTTGGGTTAATGTTGATGTAGTATTCATGTTATAATGTAAAAGATTGCAGAGTGACATATATAAATCAATTTTGAATAGCGGATAATGTGTAAATAAAATTTCATGTTTGTAATGGCCTCTATTTAAATTGGCTAAATAGCGACTGCGTCCCTTTAGTTTGGGCTTACATACATTATTGTCCCATTAGTTTCCAGGATAAATAAAGTGGTCCTCTCGTTTGATACGGTGTCTAAATAGATTTTTTTCCATTATACGTATGTTGATTCAAAAATTAAAAAAAGAATTAAATGGGCGTTTAGTTCAATATTATCTTATTACTATATCTTGTTATCTACAAAAAATAATTATTTAGTTTGACGATATTTTTAGATAGTCATATAAAAAATTATAGAATTGTCAATTAAAAGATAATATTTAGATATTATGACGTCCATATAATATAACATAGCATCAAGATAGCATCGAAACAAACGCCCTCTAAAAATTTTTATCCTCCACTCTCTTTCTCTCTCTCTCCATCTCTCCCTCTCATTCTTTGGTGGCGGCAGTGGACGGGGCACACCAGCCTGCCCTCCATCAAGCGACAATGGCGGTCGAAGTAGTACTCTAGCAACAAAGCCAACAAAGAGAGAGAAAGGCCTATGCTTCCCTCTTGCTTGCTGGAGCTTCGAGGTCGCAGATGATCGAAAAGGAAGAGGATCGAGGCGTCGGAGTTGGGGTTAGCAACGAAAGAGCGGTGCCAATCAACTCAATAATGGAGATCCAATCTAAGGGAGGGGAAAGAGGGAAAGAGTAGCAAAAAAAAATGTTTTTATCATTTTTAGATTAATATTTGTTATGACATAAAGATATATTCACACATTATGCCAAATAAAAGGACCATTTTATTAAATTCTTAAATCATAGGAACCTAAATGTACATAAGCCAGCTCAACAGTAAGTACTCGGTTGCTATTTACCTATCAAAATTGTATCTAGTAAAAACCAAGTTCCCCTAGAGGAGCCATGCACGATTATGTGTTTGTACGTACTTGAAGGTGTTCCCATTTCCAGAAACCCCCAAGCAAAAAAGGCTAACCTTTTTCAGGATCTTGATGACTTTTTCTATAAATCCTGCAGTACTGCTGCTTCTTTTACCTTTGGGGAAACTGTTCACCACTGTGTGAATCCCAATTGAACTGAATGTGAGAAGCTTTGAGGCTTTGAGCTATGATGTACTCTTTTACTGCTGCCAAAAAGATGACAGCAGTTGCATGTAATGTGGATAGAGAAGCCATGCATGATGAATGAAGGACTTAATTAGGTTCACAGGCTCAACTCGATTCTCTTCGTGATCAGCTATCATATGAGAATAGATTTGCCGCTTTAAAAAGAGAGCTCACAGAGTTGAGAGGATAAAGGAGTGGATATGGTAGTCAACAAGCTGGAGTATGTTTAACTATAATACTAATTAATAATTCTATACATATGAACTAATTTGATTATTTGTAATTTAATTCATTTAGTGTAAGCAACTAATGTAAATTAAATACTTTTCAGAAACAAGATAATGTGGATGATGAGGAAGAAGGCCAGGTGAGGACGATGATGATGATGACGACGAGGAGGATGAGGATGAGGAGAATGAGAATTGAATTATTGCATATTTAATTTTTAGTGATCATCTTCAAATATATATTATGGATGCATGAATTTCTCCATGGATAATTACTTTGAATTATTATTTATATATATGCTTAAAATTATTATATTTTCTGAATGCTCGCGATGTTAATATTTTGTTATACACGTTGGAATGAATAATGTGTGTATTATATCATACGAATTGGTATATTTTATTTGCAGGTTATAATATATTTAGACTATACAGGTCATTATTTTTTTTTATCTCAAATATCTCTATTGCTACGGTTTAAACTGCGGCAAAAATTAAGCTTGTCACCACGGTTTAAACAATGGCCATAATCTTTTCACTACGATTTAAACCGCAGCTGTTTGGTTGACGAACTACTATTCAATAGCCACGGTTATAACTGCGACAATAGATTCTGCAGTTCTAGCAGTGGCTACTGCTTTTGTCGCGGTTTAATTAAACTGCGGCCATTGATTCCACAGCATTAGCCAGGCTTACCAACTGTCGTAGTTTGCTAATAGCGGCATTGATTATTCGCAACGGTTTAAACCGTGGCAGTAGATCAAATAACTGTAGTCATTAATGTTTTTTTTGGTATTGTCAAAAATCTCCTGAATATATACATACATACATACATATATACATACATAAATATAATATATACATAAATATAATATATATATATATATATATCATGGTCTTGAGTTCCAAAGATACATCAGTCAAGCTCTTGGATCATATTAGATGCCATCATGCAGTGAAGCATGCAATTACTTTTTGAAAAATTTACATCTTTCACTTCCAATAAAAGCTTTTTTTACAAAAACACACCCTTAAAATTAATATTTACATAATATATTTTTTTTATTTTGAATATAAATTTATAGTCAATACTTTCACTATAATTTTTATTTGAAAGTATCATTTATAAATATTAAACTTATGAAATCTCTCTTATAAAAAAGACTTTTTTAAAAGTAATAGATGTAAATTTTTCTTAATTTTTTTTGCCATCGTACCATTATTCAGTTGTGAGTGAACATAATTTGAATTTTGGAATTCAAATATTATATTAGAACCATGAAATTAAACCAAATGTTGTTGAAAAAAGAAGTATTTTTATAATTTTGATGGGATATTTATTGGCTGTTCTGTAATCCATAATAAGTAGAAAGGTGACATGGAGTGTGAGCTTAAGTTATGTGCTTGTCACAAGCCAAAAAGAAAGTCATACTATTTTTTACACATTAGTTTTATTTTTATTAAACTCAAATTTAATAAATCTAATTTAAAAATTAATTTTATTTTATATTTTACATAAATTTTAATATAAAAATTTAGATTTTTTTTCCTCAAGATATGCAAATCTCGAGATTTTAAAAAAAATTCACGTCATATTATGAAACTAAGGTAGAGTCTAAACATGCCACAAAATTGGCCACTAAAAAATTGTGACTTAAATAAAGATATAATTATTTCCCTTCATATTACTTTATTTTATATGGAATAATGTAAGTTCATGCACTGAAGTTATACCATTCTAAGCAATTTTGATTAAATTAAGACAGAAATTAAGTGAACACAAGATTGTCATGCAAAACTCCTTTTTTCCCTCCTCTTTTACTATTTTCTGTTTTGCTTCCTATGTAGAGAGACTAATGTAATTTTGCTATAAATATTATAAATTTAATTTGAGATTTATATATATATATATAAATTTAATTAATTATGCTCAAAATTATGTAATATGTAAAATAAATTTCATTTATGTATTGAAAATAATATATGATGTAAAATAAAGTAAATTTTTTATGTTAAAAATTATATAAAATATAATAAAAATTAATTTAATATTATTTTATAATAAAAGAACTATTTTGATTTTTTGAATAATCAAAATAGTGTGAGGGTTAAACAAATCCTAAGAATGAAGTTATAAATGAACTTAAAATTGTTTACAATACTCAAATTTTCTTCGATCCGATGTCAAAGTTTCCATTGGCATGAGATGAGCGCCAGCAAAGTTGAAAGAAACTGAAATCAAATCTATCAAATGTAGAACTTATGATGTTCACGTTATAGGGGAGGGGTGTACTACGCCTAGATCTTCTAACGTTGTTAGGGCCGTAAACAAGTTGAGTTCAAGCTAGCTCAACTTGAAGTTATTCGAGCTCAAACAGACTTGAAATGGATTATAAAAAATATATATATACAATGTATACAAAAATTTAAAATATATGTATATACATATTTATCAAAATAATATTTTTGTGTCGATTTAAAGTTTATATTGAGCGAGTCAGCCTTGACTCGATTAAACTTAACTCGAAATGGCACTCGAGCTCGAGTTGTGGCTCAAAACTTAACTCGATTAAAATTGTTTCAGTCGAGCTCAAATCAAGCACAAATTGGAGCGAATTTTGAGTTATTTTTATGCCCCTAGACTTCAGTGAAGTTGGCATCAACATTTAGGCAAAGATGGAACTATCCATATATATTACAGGTATACTGTGCTTTAGCCATGCTCATCTCTCTCTCTCTCTCTAATCTGCTGCCAGCTCTCCGGCCGACCGCCCGCCGCCGAACACCGCCAGCCGCCTCCCTTTCACTTTACTTGACTAAAATCACTTCTAATTAGAGAGCTGCTCATCCTCTAAAAGCAGCAGGACACATGCGCTAGCTCATTCTTCTCTCCATTTTGCATTTATTATCAATCAATCTGCAGTCCAAACTGCTACATATGTTCTCGATCAAATGATGCTATTAGTTTAAAGCAAACATTTTATTAAAAATGCAACCATTGTCACATACATGTTACAATTTGTGACATAATAAGATATCCTGTGATCTAAATGTAGAGATATTATCTATTTTAATTTCTGAGAACTATGTAACTTGAGTACTTCTCAGAGTCGCTCATCTCAGTGTTACTCTATCCCGAATATGCTTAATTATAGAATTTCTCATCATCAGTCTTACGATTTTGCAACAAAAGGAGCATCCACTATAGAATAGCTCAACAATTCATTTCTGTGCTCGATTTTCTCACCACTATTTATTAGCTTAGAAGCTTGCTAGGAGCTGCACTTTGCCCCAGTAATTCTCTTTTTTTAAGACATTATCAGGTAAGCACTTCCCGTCTCTTCGGCCTCGGGCATCACATATGAGTTATAATTTTCATTTAATTTTTATAACAACGATACGAGAAATAGCTGAATTTTAGTTGCATGAATGTAATTTTTTTCTATTATGTTTTCACTGCCATTGATCTTCTTGGGAATATGCGAAACGCATGCAATTTGTTCAGGAACAATCTTTCACCTTCTCCAGTCAAGGCAGCTTACATTAATGCCAATCTGGTCCCCCAATCTCATTAAACAGTCCTTTCTGCTGGCGCAAAGAAATTCACCCAGAGGTAGAAGAAGAAGTAACTGCTGATGAGTAACTTTCCCATGTCCCCATTATGGATTCACTCTTCATTTATTTAATTTAAACGGTGATTTCAAGTGGCAGATCTGATCCTCGTCCTTCTTTCTTCCAGAGGAGTTATGATGATGGATGATGAGCTCTCTACTGATATAGATGGTGGCTGAAAATGGCATAGGATTGGTTGCAAGATGAATGATGGTGGCTGATGATGAGCTGAGCTAGTGCTTGTTTTCATGTCTAGTTGGGGAGGCTGGGCAGCAGCACTTTTTGGTCCCCCAGCTGGAGAGTAGAAGAAGAGGAGGGCTAAAGACAATTTGCATGGGCTATCGACATCCTTGCTTCCATCAGACTATCTTTCTCTTCAGCCAAATCCAACGCGGGCGTTGAGATGTCTTAAGTCATTACTCGATTCATACCCTAGATGAATGTGCACTGCAGTTAGGGGTGGCTTCGAGTCGATTTCGAGCGAGATAGGCTCAACTTGAAATTAAAAATTTCGATTTCGAGTCGAGTTCAATTCGTGCTAATTAAAACTCTTTAGATTTTAAGTCAATTTTCGAATTAAATCGAATCTAATCATAACCATATTTTTCTATAAACATATTCATTATTTATATTAAATATATTAAAAATATTTATTATTTTAAATCAAAGAATGCAAACGAGCACCAACAGCATGTGGCGATAGAGAAGAGGAGGAGAGAGAGCAAAGAAGATGAGGGGTAGCATCGATCGCACGATGCGTTGGCATGGAGAGAAGCACAGGAAAGGAGGCGGTACAGATTCAAGAGCGGAGGAAAGTATGTGTTCGCGGGACCGTGAGAGCAAGGACAAAGGAAGAACATATAAATGAACTTGGTCTTAGCTATGCTTTAACTAGCTAACATAAATAAATCTGTTAATTTAGCTAGAAAATCAAAAATTACTTGAAAGTTGGGTAAGGTTTTGAGTTGAATCGAATTTGACTCGATCCAAATAACCTGAATAACAAGTCATTTTTATGGATCAAATTTTTTGTCAATTCAATTTTTAAGCCAATATAGAATCAGATCGAGACGGCTCGAAATCAGATTGATTAAAAAAATAAAAAATATTATATATATATATATATATTTATTTATTTACATGTAACTAGATTTAGCATGTTAATTTTTACAATAATCTACTAGATCACACTATATTTATTGTAAATTAATTTTCTTTATTTTTATTTTTAAACAACAGATCAAGATGAATGATCACAATTTAAACAGATTGAATGAACAAATATATATATATATATATAATTTAGTTAAAAAGATAAAAAAATTAATCAAAAATCAAATAAACTTTAGATAAGATCAAGCTTGAATCGTTAACAAATGAGCCAGACCTATCTCAGATTGCACTCTTCTCGTCTATTCTTTCTTTGTATTGAATCAAAAAATTTTAGTTCAATCTTAAGCCGATGTCAAATCAGCCCAAAATCGAATCATTAACAGCCCTAAACAAGGAGATGGATTTAGGGCCATGTGTTTTGATCATTGAATTTGCGAAAGATCTGCTACCGTACCAACGCAACATTGGCCACAATAAAAATCACAGGAATTCTCACGATTGCAATTTTTGCAATCGAAAAGGCATTGATTGCTAATCAATCGCAAATTTATAACTGACGAAATTGGTTGTTATAACATTTCTATTACGTATTCTTGCTTCTCTTGTGGTACGGTGACTTCCTTCTCTATTTCGAATAGAATTTATCGAAATAATATTATCTAAGAATTCAAGCGAAAATTTTGACCAACAGGCATAGATTTTCTAACCACCGCATAAATGCGAGGCTCCACAACTTCAATAACAGTCTGTTTTAGATGTCAGAAAAGTGAGGAAAACAGATTGATTTGACTTGTGGTCCTGTTGATTCTTTGCATGATCTCAAGAACATGACAAATTGACAATGAGATGTAATGAGCACGCCATGAAGGCAAATAATCGGCCCATAGTATACATATTTTTTTAGAGCATTTCATCGAGAAATCATTGGATGCAAACAGCACACCGTCTGCATTCAATGGGCACCCGCCACGTGTATAATGGAAGCCCAGATGAATCAAATGTGTTGTGTTTCCACTGAACGCTAAAGCGTATGAATAGTTTGTACCTAATAATTTTTTCATTACAGCTCTACTGAATATGTAAAATCATTTTATCAATTAATAGCGCTAATAACTAGTTAATGTTAGTGTGTGTTAGTAAAAGAGTTTTTCTGATTATAGCCATGACAGAAGCCCTCACCAGTTGAAGTTGTTTATTTATAAGATTATTTTTAATTAGAATTAAAGATAATTTTGGTGAAATATTCATATTTTGAAATTTGAAACAAATATGATAAAAAATTAATTATATTTTGAGATGTGTGAAAATTTGAAATAAAAATTACTTTTTATTTTTTTTAAGTTACAAAAAATGTGAAATAAAGTAGTTTTCTAAGGGAGACGATTGGTTCAATATTATCTTAATGGCATGTCATAGCAGGGATTTGTTTTTGCCCATAGATCTCCACTACACTTTTCGGATTACACTATTCACACAAAAACATCTCCAATCTCTTCTTGAGCCTCTCCCTCTACTTCGTAAGGGGTTGGTTGACCCCTCGAGCTCCAAATTGATATAAGTGTTCTATGTTCTTACTTTTGGATCAACTTTCGAGCTTCGAGCTGCTCAACAAATGACAGTTGCAACAGTTTTTTTTTAAAAAATGAACTTCTTAAGCTTCCAAATCACGCAAAAAAAGAGTTTTTTTTGATAAGTTTTTTATCATAAAACTTTGCCTTTAGCAAATATCCTACCTGAAACTTCTTTCAAGATACATTTGTTGAAAAGCATCCGTTCGACTTTGCTTCAACTTTCACCTTTCACTAGATTATTGACGAACTTCCTCCCCCAACGGACGTAGCTTTAAGATAAGATGAATCCGTGTGCATGGTCTCCATCAGCATCAACTTACTGAGGACATTGTTGATACTCTCTTCTTTTCGTCTAAAATTAACATTTTTCCGGCAATTTTCTCTTGCACGAGCTAATAATAGTTCGAGTTTTTACCAGATCCCCTGTTTGCCGATGGAGAATGTACAACTGATTAGAGAGAGAGAGAGAGAGAGAGCCGCAGGTTCACAAGAGCAAGTATATCACATCAAATCTCATGGACAAAACCTCCTACTACTGCGCTCACCAACTCTACTAGGGAGGTGGGGTTTCACTACATCACTGCAGATTATTTGGATGCACATTCATATTTTATTGGTAGGCTGTCAATTCAAATTCACTGATCAATCCCAACAAAACCTGAAACTTAGCAATCTCAACCTAATATGATCGAATCGGCCAATCGAATCTGACTTATAATATGATTTTAGAATTTGAACCACCACTTCTCAATTTAGTAGTTAGGTAGACCACATGCAATGAAGACTAACAAATGCTATATTGTCTCATTAAGCTTTTCTTTTATTTTCTTTTTTCTAAATACTACAATTTCTCCTGCCTAATATAAAAATCGTGGTGATTTGATTTGACCCTAAAACTCCCTTGATGTTCAGGTAAGCTCATTCCTCGTTAGATTAGAAGCACACCACTTGATTAAACATATATTTGATCCTAAAATATCACAAAATTTATCAGTAAAAAAAAACGGATTCGCAACATACCTCCTTCGAATAGGGCAATTATTGACTTGATGAATCCAACACTGTAGAAGTATATAAACTGTATCTGAAACTTCCAGAATCATGATTCTTCAACCCAACCTTTAAGCTAAGTTTAAATATATTGATTTTGTTAGAATATAAAAATATTTTAAGTCATAACCTCTAGGCTTAATCTTTCAGGCTAATTGGTAATCAGATAGCTTAGTTCCAACACTGCTAACCTCCAATTAACTATCTAGCATAAAGTTTTTAAAAAAATACTTCTGGAAAGTACATATTGCAAAGTAAATAATTTTGCAAGTAAGAAAACATGTTAGAATATAAAATTATACTTCATCCAAAGCCTACAAGCTGAAGCTAAGATTAATAGGTAACCAGAAATTTAACATTTATTGACAAACCTTATGTGGCCTTTCATCAAATTCATGAGATAAGACATTCCTCAAAACCAAAACTCAACTTAAAGAGCATGTCATCTCAAAAAAATTGTTTGCAACGAATCAAATCAAGATCGGTCTGAAATTCATCCGAAATCTTGAATCGAGGTTGCAATCTATAGAATCAATCAAAAAAAGGCTTTCCACGCATGACTACAGTTATGACCTATATTTGTTTGAATTATAATTAAACCTTCTAAATCTAGAATTCCAGAAAAAATAATAGTAATAGCAATATGATTTCCATTAACAAAATAAAAATCAGAGAATAACGAATACACATTCTGGCTGTAGGTTCCTTGAACTGCCTCATAACAAAATATGCAAAGAACTTATCGATTCAATGAAAGATCAACTACATCCACATTAAAAGTCTAAGGACATTACTATATATTGGCTGTTTTGTTACTGTAGAATAACGATTTCTCACAAGAGTTATCAGATATAGTTGAAACGAGAGAACTGAGGAAAAGCATCACCCAAGATTCACTTGTGCATTAAATTTTTATAAAGTGGAATGAAGGAAAACCAGCTAACAATATTCAATTATTTCTTATTGCTAATAAGGTGAGAAATAGTCATCATCTTTCACAGTAATGGGTTCTCTCTACTGCACAATGAGTTAGAAGATCAATTTTTTTTAAAAATACATGCAAATTGACAAATATCAAATCAGTTTTAATTAAATAAAAGAATCAAGTATTATTGAATGGTGCCGCCTATACATTTGGAGAAATCAACCACTACGTGAATGACGAATCCATATCATACTAAAATGAAAAAGGAATCAACAACTGTTTTTTTTTTTTGGACAGAAAAAAAATCAAGAACTAGAGATTACAGCGTGTAACAAAGCACAAAAAAATACACCAAAGTCGTGAATAAGAAAAAAATGCTTAAATTGGGGTAATGGAGACTGAAAGATAGTATGACATGTAAGTTTAATCTCTTTGCTGCTGGAGTACTACTACAAATTATCTCTTCCTAGAATCATAGATAAGGTTCTAATTTAGAACTGAAAAGAAAATGGTGTGCAAAGCACCAGAGATGAACCTGACCGTTAGTCTGGCTGGAGAAAATTGATTAGGACGAGACCTCTCATGACTTCTGACTCTTATCTTCTCTGAGGATAAGAATATGGGCCATACGGCTGGCATGCTTATAACGCCATCTGCTGCTCCATAGCTATCCTTCCCTGTCCTGCTATAAGCCTATAAATAACGTTTCCCCAACGAGAGGCTCCTAAAATCATTGAAAAAATTGAATTAGCCAATCTCCTTGATAATATCTTCAATATTTACTCAAAAGTCATAACATGATAGATATGGTGGTAGAGGGACAAATGGGCTATTTTCAGAAAGAATCCTCCAGCGTTTGACAATGGGTAAAAATGTGATCGGAATGTTTGATAACATTTTCGCATATACTACGACAAGTTCCTTTCCAGAAAGTGTGAAGCCCGATCCAGCTTGATGTCTGCATTGGGATAATGACACTAAACATATTAGATATTGTGACAGCTCCAACAGAGTAGTGTTTGGAGCTCTTGAACTCTCTCTATATCTCTCGCAATCCCCTTCATGATCTTATTATCTCTCCATAGGTCCATCTTCGATAATAAACCAATAATAGTGTCGTCTGCTTTAGTGTTCTTCTTCTAGGCTTTTTAAATGTACAACACAATTAACCTAACCTGCCAAACAACGTACAAAAACACTCAAAACTTAAAAATTACATATCTAACACTCAAAAGTTAATAAACTTTAAATATAATATTTTCACGTAAATAAAACAGTAATAAACTCTCAATTAAGCTAAATTAACTTATCAAAAATTACAAACAAAGCAACTTACATGTAAACTTGACAATTAAAAGAAAAAAGCCAACAAAATTACTGGAAATAATCCTTTACTTTGTACTTTTTTTTATTAAGATGTTATATTTAAAAAACAAAAAACTTAAAGCTCTCAAGGTTATCTAGCTCTCAAGCATTTTTAACTTTCGAATCATACGAGCGAAAGAGGTAGTCTTTTGGAGCCAAGTTTATTTACACATATTCATTAGACTCCTCATTGTACTGAAACATTTTAAAAAAGTTTTATCCTACATTTTACTTTTTTTTCGAGCTCTTGGGAGACCTTGGCAGGTGTTTTGGTCCTAGAAGTTCTTGGATATGTTTTAGGGAGTGGTCTTGCCGTCTTGCCCTAATAAGAAGAAATCCAGGAGTCATTGTCCGCCTCTACAAAGGAGATTATTGTAAAGTCTTCTTTGGATACTTATGTGAAGGAATGCATAAGTAAAGGTTTCTCCACCCGCTTCTACAAAGGAGTTAGGCAATTAGGCCTAAGTTGAGGAGCTCTAGGGATAAAATAGATCTTTTAGTCGAACCATCTAAAAATCATTGAGTCTCTCTTTCTTGTGCTTTATTAATTATACTTGTGTATTCTCAGTTCTGATCGATCAGCTTTCCACACAGATTTTTAGATTTTTCATAAACACCCTTTTTGGTGTCCCAATGGATTTTTACATGTCACCTTTTTGGCCTTTGTAATTTGAACTAACCCTGTCTTTCCTTCCCATTCTCTTTCTCTCTCCCGGCCCAAAAACCTTGAACCTCTAGTCAGCCACCCCCATGACCTCCCATGGAGGAAGAGCCCTGACAGGTGAGTGTTTGGAGCTCTTGATCTCTCTCTAAACCAATTTCTTGATCTAACCATCTGATGCAGGCATGACACAAGGGTTCAGTTCTACTTACAAATCCAAACTATAATATAATGATGTGAAATAAAGTTAGTTATTATGTTGGGATATGTGAGGGATGTGATATAAAGTTAGTTATTGTGTTGGGATATGTGAGGGATGTGATATAAGTTATTTATTATTTTAGTAATGTGTGTAGAATGTAAAATAAAGTTAATTTTTAATATTAAATTTTATGTGTGATGTAATATACCAGGTTAATTTTTAACTTCAAAACAAACGGGGGACCAAGTGATAAAAGATAATCTTAACTCAAGTTTGACCAATGCTTGTTATACAGCTAATAACACCTATAAGCCATGGCATGCAAGGAAAAAAATGATGATGAGTATGAATGCGAGAGAATGAAACTAATGCAATACAAAATGACAAGGTTCGAAGTAGGGATCGTCTATAGTTGCGGGACTATAAAAGACTTGCTTTGACATCAAACCTAATGTAAGCACGGCCCAAGGTAGGGCTGTTATCGGGCCGATTTCGAGTGAGTCAAACTCAACTCGAAATCGAAAATTTCGAGCTCGGCTCGGCTCGAAATCGGTCCGAAATCGAAATGAGATATGATTCGAGCTGGCTCGGCTCGAAATGACTCGATTTCGAGCCGGCTCGAATCATGATTCGAATCAGCTCGGAATTGTAAAAAAATGTTGAAATGTTATGTATTTAAGAGGATTTGATCCCTAGACCTTGAGAAAAATAAAACTTAAATCTCCTCTACTCTACCACTAAACCACTAACTAAATTATATAAAGTAACAATTTATCTATGTATATATTTATATAATATATCAATATTATTTATGCTATATATATAATTTCGAGTCAAATCGAATCATGTTTCGAGCGAGCTAAGGCCAACTCGAAATTGGCTCGGAATTAACTTCGAGCCAAAATCCTTAGCTCATGATTCGATTCAAAATTTTCGAACCGATTTCGAGTCGATTCAAAAATCGAACGAGTTTCGAGCGAGTTTCGAGTTTCGGATATTTTTAACACCCCTAGCCCAAGGATTCGGATCTACTCACAAATGCAATTTGATTTGCATTCATAATCTAAATGAGATTGAACCTACACAAATAAATCAAACCGCAACCAAAATGTTAAACCTACAATGCATACAAACATGACTATTTTCTACATGACAAATTTGAGAAGAATACCAGATTATGTTCTTAACCAAGCTTCCAAATATGATATTGAAATTAAGTTTAAAGTTAACTAGGTATGAAAGGGTAGCATTTTAAGCAAACAAGTCCAAGGAATACAAGAAACTAACAAATGCCATACAAGTTGAAATCTGTGAATACAATCAATCTAACTTCACAAGAGGATTTAATTTCAGCACATGAAAGGAACAATTTCGATGCAAATGAGAAAAGATTTCAGCTCTAAAAATCCTGGACAGCAACATGCTTGTAGCATGCTGAAGTTAGATTTCAATTTAAGCACATAAAAGAGAGAATTTCAGCTTTCAAAATAGAGAACAGCAACATGATTGCACAAATTTGATTTTAATCATGTGCGTAGAGTTCAAGTACAAGCCCAGAAATACAATAACACATACATGAATCAAAATAAACTATATTTGACAAGATTATAATAAGAACAAAGAAAGAGTTTCCTAGAATCACATAGCAAAACAGAAACAAAACGAGCAGGAAATAAAGGATAACAGGTAGGTTGCTAAGGGACTCAAACCCGTTGATCAATAGTCTTGGCCAAGCCTCAAACCCATAGGAAACCTTTGCGGATCCCCTCCACGTCGGCTCTTCAGAAGTTATCCTGGATGTAGAAAACCTCGGCTTTGATATTTCTTTCAAATCTCCTTTTCATCTCCAATGTCTTTCTCAAATCTCCCGTTTTACACTTGGGGATTTCTGTTGGGTAGCATCGGGTAGGTGTCGACGCGCTGATCGGATGAGGCGCTGTCGTCGGAGGCCGATGAAGTCTGCTGGCATGGCAGGCTACAAAGAGGCGAGCGGTTTGGGCGAGAAGCGGTGGAATGGAAGGGACGATCCGCCAGAAATCAGGTGTAGTTTAGGGTGCGCCAACTACGATTTAAACCGAAATATCGAATCAAATCATCTAAATTAAGCAGTTTGATTTAGTTTAAAATTTAATAATTTAATAATAATTTAATATTTTGAGTATTTAAATTAATTAATTTGAGTTCGATTTCACATATCTGAAAACCAAATCTCATTCAAAAAAAAAAAAATCAAATCGACCAAATTAACTGATTATTATGATTTTAGGTTGGACCAGTTCAATTGTATTATAATAATTTTACAATATTTATTTTGAATCTATTGAAGTGACAGTTTATATGTATATTTATGAATTTTTATAGTATATTTTTATACTAATTATTTAGTTTTTTTTAGGTGTAATAATTAAGAATAATTCTTACAATGAAGACTGTCAGAAAACTTAAAAAAATATTTATTATTTTTTATAAACAGATGAAATTTTTATTATATAATTTTAATTATACTGTGATATTGATGTAATGATACGTGCAATTGTTTCTAAATTTTTTTTATTTTTTTATTAGTTTATTTTGGTAATGTAATTGAGTAATTAAGAGGCGTTTAGTTCGTTGCTATCTTGGTGTTATGTTATGTAATCTAGATGTTATGACATCTATATATCATCTTTTGACTAATAATTTTATAATCTTATAGAAAATTATTTATAGATGTCATTAAATCAAACAACTGTTTTTTCTAAATAGCATAATATAACGTCAAGATAACATTGAACCAAACGTCCCCTAAGTTAAATTATTTATTGTGCTAAATTACTTTTATATTAAATTATTATTTAGATATTAATATAATAATATTTAATATTATTATAAGAAGATTAATAAAAAAATTGAGATAAAAAATATAATTTTAATCAAATCAAATTAAACTAAATTGATATTTATTTGATTGTTTGGTTTGATTTATAATTTAATTTGATTGGTTTGATTTTATTAAATCTAAAGTCAAACTTAATTTTTTTTTTATTTGGTCATTAAGCTAATCAATGAAATTGAATGCACAAATTTGGGTGTAGGCCGATGCCTTTAAGGCAAAATAAAATTTAATTATTTGGCTTTCTTCGATAATAAAAAAAAGAAGATAATTTAATTAAATTTTTTAGCTATTTTTTCAAATATATATAATATAAAATAAAATGAATTAATTATATTAAAACTTTTGAAAAATATAAGATAAAATTAATTGATTTATTAAGGATTATATTAGATGTGAAATAAAATAATTATTTAATATTAAAATTTGGGTAGAATGAGGTATAAAATAATTTTTAATTTTTAAAAAAAATAAATATAGAATTTTAACAATAGTTAAAACTAGTTATATTTTTTTATCTATTATCAAATGAGGTTTTATCTTAAAAAATATTAAAATTGTTTAGGATTATTACTTGTAATTAATTTATATTAAAATTTATATAAAATGTATAATAAAATTAATTAATTAATTAAAATTGATATAAGATATGAAATAAAGTATTTTTATATTAAAAAATATGGTAAAAATTAATTTAACAATACTTTTTATTTTTTATAATAAATAAACTATTTTATTTTTATATGATCAGAGTGATTTGGGGGACAAACAGGAAATCTATTTAAATTTAATTTTATATATTACGGACTAGATGTGACTCTCTAATGAGTTGAATTCGAGCGAGCTAGTGCTAACCCAAACTCGAAAATTTTAAGTTTAGTTCAGTTCAAACTTAAAAAATTTAGAGTCAAATTTATTCGAGCTTGAGCAAACTCGAAATTCATTTTAAGCTGGAAATTCAATTCAAGATAATAGAGTGGCTGCTCTCTGGCGAAGGGTCAAAGAAGCTTGCCTTCGTCGGGCTAGATGCCCCCGCCCCTCTCTGCTGATGGGCGGGGCCAATCCCTTTGCTTGTAGTTAGCCGCTCCACAATAGAGAGAGAGAGAGAGAGAACTCTCTACTGTTGGCAGGCATCCTCTGCTGACCTCCGACACTGTCAAGAGTGCCTTGCCTCCCTCCCTCCACTACTAGCGGCACCACCAGAGAAAGAGAGCGAGAGCGAGAGCGATGAAAGAGAGAGGGGAGCTAGGGACGAGAAAAAGGGTATAATTAAAATTTAGAAAAAATTTAATTATAAAAAATATTAAAAAAAAGACTCATTTAATAATTTTTTTAAAATTAAAGATGGGATATTAATTTTTTAAAATTATAAACTACTATGAAATATTAAACTTTAAATCAAAGACTTGAATATAATGTAATCATAATTAAATAATGTCAAATTCACTTGAGAATGATTGAAAATCAGTATCATATTAATAAGTTCATCGCAAGTTAAGATAGCTACATCAAACTGTGAGACAATGAGTGTCAAACTTACTTGCTATCATGTTCATGTTACTCTGCTTAATAAATTAGTATCAGTACTTCATAGTTTAACTAAAATCAAATGTCAAAGTCTTTGGACTCTGCTTCTATCATCAATTGAGTATGCAAAAATATTATAGCGTATATTAAAGAGATGTGCAGAGAGCTATATTAAATACACAGGACCATCATCTCATTTTGTACCATATACTATTTCTCACTCAAATTTGGCTTGTGATCACCCTTATTCATGCATCTATTTTGTGTAAATTTATTAGATCCAGACAGCATAGCGATTAAAAATTTCAAAAGCCAATATAAATTTCTAGGCCCTGTATGTGAAATTATTAGGCCTTGTTTGATTCAAGCTATTTTTTTGGCCTAATATAAATTTTAACTGTAGAAATTAATTTTATCTCATATCCAACATAAATATGAATATTAGAATTAACTTTATTACACATTCTCCACACTTTTTAATATTAAAATAATTTTTTTCATTAAATATTAAAAAATAAAATATATTTTTTTTCTTATTTAAAAAAAAATCGAATCAAATAAGGCTTAATTGCATAATGTGTTAGCTCGCAAAACCTAGCAAAAGTGAAAAAAAATGCTACAAACAAACAAAGTCGTGCTCCCTTTTATTCCACATATATATTTCGAACTCTTAGACGTTTTTTGTACGAGGTGATACGCCTTCTGTTCGACGTCGAGCACTTGTGATGCTGATGTCATGTAGGTTTCTACGTGTGCGCTCTAGATGAGTTGGAGTGAAAATTTTTAAAGCTTTTTTGAAAGGAGCCGTAATTTTTATGCTCAATCAATTTTCTGATTGTTTTCTCGTCACAATAATCAGATAGAACTTAGAAGCTACAGGATTATTTGGGGAATAGATAAAAAATAATAAATTAATTATAGAAAGATTAATGGCACCGTCGGGCAGATCGTCGGCCCCAACGGCTATTGCGACCATGTCGGTGGCCGAAGACTCCAGGTTCGGTCCATACCTAAAGGTCGCTCTTTTCTTTCAAACACCAAACAGCGATGCTGCCTATTCAAATGTTGCCACAAATTCCCGTAAAACTACACCTGGCGAGCTCTGGATTCCCTTTTTCGGCGGACGAACCACCGAAGCCAGAGGCGCGGAGAGAGATGGGGAGAGAGAGAGCGCGAGCGCGAGTCGAACACCAAACAGCGATGCTGCCCATTCAAAGGTTGCCACGAATACCGTCTAAAGCTTACACCTGGCGAGCTCTGGATTCCCTTCTTCGGCGGACTAACCACCGAAGCCAGAGAGGCGGAGAGAGAGAGACGGAGAAAGAGAGAGCGAGCGCGAGTGAGAGACGTTATAGAGGAATGGCTTGTGGCGTCGATGACTTATCCCATTTCGCCTTCGCCATTGACTCTGTCGGGAGCCAGGGTTAGTGGTCGGAGGCTTGGGGCGAGCTCGTCGGAGTGGATTTTGGGGCGGAAGCGGCGGGGAAGAGGGGCGATGATGAAGCCCTTCGGCTACCAGAACCACTCACAACGGGGTGGGGCTTACGCTGCCCTTCTTGTGCTGTTCCTCCCCTTTTTCTGGCCTGCTCTTTTCTCCCCGCTCGGCCGCGCCTCCCCTTCCGTCTTCTCGGTTGGTTCCCATGCCCTGGTTCCTATTTTGTTGTATTCTTTGAGCTTTAACACCGGATTGGTTCTCCCTTTATTGTGAGTCAAAGAGCTTTTTGTTTGATGCTAAACTCGTTTTTAGTTAACTAGACTGGTTAGATTTGCTCACAAGTTTATTTTCATTTTTCTGGAAGGATGAAGTATAGGTGTTTAAATTTAGTAGCTCTTGAGAACTCGGGTGTGCTTTTGATCTCAGATAGATCTTATATTAGAAATTACTGCTTTGTGGGAGATAGATTTTGACTGGAAGCAGAGGTTGGTAAACTCTTTTCACTATTTTTTAGGAGTATTTGTGAGCACCGTGAACTACTGCTCTTGGGAAACCTTTTACTTGATCGTTTCTTCAAGAAAATCTGTATCTTTTACTGTCATAGTCAAGGATCTAATTTGGTTTCTCAAATAGGTCTTATATTAGAAATTACCACTTTGTGGGAGATAAGTTTCGAATGGAAGCAGATGTTGGTAACTCTTTTCATACTATTGTTAGGATTGTTCTTGTCAGCACCGTGAACTACTTTTTTTGGGGAAACCTTTTGTTTGATGCTTTCTTCAAGAAAATGTGGTTCTTTTATTGTCTTAATCATTATTTAATTTGGTTTCTGAATTTCACAGAGAACCAGAAAAAGATTGGGGAGATCTATGCTTAACCGCCCTGCAAAATCTTTTTGTTATATTGAGTTTTATCTAAAGATTGAAGCTGACCATCAATCATTTATCATCTCACAGATGTACATGAACATGTATTCTAACTTGGAAATATATGCTGGGATTTTTTTATTACATTTCGAGCCATTTTTAGTGGAAATATGTTTTATTGTCTTCTTTATATTGTCAGTAAAGAATAAGTTTCTTTCTTGCAGGAGTGGAATGCTCCTAAACCAAGACATGTATCCCTCCTCAAGGGTGCTTTGCAGCGTGAAATTGTGAGTTCAATTATGGAGAAGGCATTTGCATTATCTTTGTTGAAGATTAGCCTCATTCTGTGCTTATTTTTTTTCTTATTGTTATTCTGTTCAGCCCGAAGATCAGAAGACTGAGCTCTGGGCTCCATTGTCATCTCAAGGATGGAAACCTTGTAAGCCATCAGCAAGTATCAATGGTATCTGTTATTTCTCATGAAACAAGATGCTCTATAAACTGAATTGGTTGTACTTCTGTAGGTTTTAAGTTTTAACTAACTTTTGTTGAGCATGCTTATTATAAGATAATCTTCAAGTTGAAAAATCTTCTGAGCTGCTGTTGTCTTCCCCTTGCCTGTCAGGACTTCCTGAGAAATCTAGTGGATATATCCAAGTATTTCTTGATGGAGGGTTGAACCAACAGAGGATGGGGGTACGATATTCACAGTTTTAATAAACCGTAGCTTGCACTTGATTTGGAATTACTTTAAGAACCTGTGCCTACTAAAATATCATCTGATCTTATGTGCACTTTTGAAAGGCTGTTCATTCTGAAATTGAGTATGACTAAATGTTATTGATATTCGATATGTAGATTTGTGATGCTGTTGCTGTTGCTAAAATTTTAAACGCGACCCTTGTTATTCCACATCTTGAAGTAAATCCTGTGTGGCAAGATTCCAGGTAATTTTGTGAAAGATTTTTTTGCCTTGTTTATATCTTGCAATCAATTCTTAACTAGGCTTAACAAGGTTTTTTGGGTAAATGTATACACGTTTATGCAGTTCATTTGAGGAAATTTATGATGTGGATCACTTCATTAATGCATTGAAAGACGAAATTTCAATAGTTAGAGAGTTGCCTCCTGAATTCTCGTGGAGCACAAGGGAGTACTATGCTGTAGCCATCAGAGCAACAAGAATCAAAACTGCCCCAGTCCATGCTTCAGCAAAGTGGTACCTGGATAACGTTTTGCCCGTTCTTCAGAGGTTAGCTTTGTTAAACAAGAATCAAATCATGATTGGTATGCTGTTAATTTTTTCAGTGCTCTGAACACAAGGAACATGTGACCCTCACCAAGTATGAAATGGTTTCACACTTTGTTAAACTTGACACACTAGTTTGTTTAAAGTCATTTGTCTTCTGATTATGGGTGGTAATAGACCGGATTTATCCGAAATCGGTCAAAAACTGGCTTGCTAAATCCAGTTTATTGCTGGAACCGATATGGTGGTATTGGTTCCGGTTGGAACCGATATGGTGGTATTGGTTTCGGTTGGAACCGATATGGAGGTTAACCTCCCAAATCCATTGGATTTGGTTGTTACGATTCCATGTGGAACTAATAGGAACCAATTAAATATTTAGGAAAATTACTTTCATGTCGTTAAAATTTAACTATTTTACATATTTGACTCTGCAATTTTTAATATTACATATTGACCACAAAAATCATATAAACATTACAACTTATACACAACTCATGCCACAAAGTTGTGATATGTATATAACAAAAATTGTAATTTTCATACGATATTTGTGGCCAATTTGTAATATTAAAAATTTATAGAATTTAGTACTCATCTTTAATTACATGTTTCTACCAATGAAATGAAATTGAACTTTGAAAAATGTCGGGAAAATATTCCCCCTATTTATTTTTTTGCATCTTTGTTAGATCCCCATTAATTGGAGGATCGCAATTAATTGGAGGATACAATTAAAACATTTTTATTGTGAATAAGCTAACTTCATAAAGAAAGAACAATAAAGCATTGACTCTCAAAAAGAGTCGGGTTATCTTCTTTGAAAATTGTCTTCTCGTTATTACAGGAGTTAATAAACCTAAATGAACTTCAACTTCATTTAAATTTCTAAATCCAATTTTAAGATGACTATCTTCTAAAAGATGGAAGCTTATTTGAACCAATTCTCAATTCTAGCATCTATGACTCGTAACGTTTTGTGGTTTTATCATCACAAACTTCAATAGTTGTCTTCGAAGCAACATTCTCCTTAATAAGGAGAATAATAGGAGCATCGGAGTAGTCTCTTTCCTTCAATGTTGTGTATGCTCACATGCCCAAATGATTGGTTGAATGAAGAAAACCTTCTTAGCATTTGGTTTTCTAGTCATTGTGTGGCATGTAGCATTTGAAATGCTTGGCATGCCTATTATATTGGCTGTTAACGAGTTAAATTCAAGTGAGTTTAACTCAAATTTTTTTGCAATCAAGTTGATTATCGAGTTGAATTGAGCCTTAGTTTTAATTTTATTTTAAGATTCATACATTTGTTTAATATATATATCATATTATATTGTAATTAAGTTTAAATGTAGTTTGTGTATTTTTATACATAACTATCCGAAACATATGTATATATGCCAAATATCTCAATTATATATTAGATAAGCCCAAACACATGTCAAAATGCAGGTATTTAGTCAATGACAAGCTGAATTGATTTTATTTTGAGTAATTTAACTTTAAGTGAAAATCGTGTTGACTTCAAATCAAGTAAAATGCAGTTTCAAGCAATGTGATAAGGCTAAAATGAGGCAGAAGAGTGAAGATAAGGCTAACTTGTCTCCTGAACAAAAAAAGCTTCTTCGCAAGCTAATTGGTTTAACCTGTGCTGTTTATGAGGTGGATTTGGCAATTAAGCAGAGTCCTTGATGTGTCTGCCTCCCATGCACTCCATGCGCCAGTAGCATGCTTCTATGTGTAACTTGATTTCATATATCGAGAAGCTTCATTTCCACAAAAAAAAGCCAGGCACTGTGGAAGTCTTGTGCATTGCTTCTGTTTTTGAAGTTAGTTGAGTGTATTGATATCTCTGTTTATCATTGTTTTATTTTCGTCAAAGTTTGATTTCTGTTCATCTGGTTGCCAATTTAGGAACACGATATGGAACTATTGCAGTTCATCATTCTCAATTAATCTTGATACCCTAATTAACTGTATATTTGAAAGTTGACCTGCTAAAATAATTTATTGTCATAGTAGATGCTTCACAATCTCTGCTCGAACTTTTTCGCAGAACCAACCATCTCATTTTATTTGATTTTCAGTTAATTGTAGCTAAGGCTTTCTTTTGTGTGTATGTCTTCAGTTATGGCATTGCAGCAATTGCTCCCTTTTCACACCGTCTTTCTTTCGACAACTTGCCTGGGGAAATTCAAATGCTGCGTTGCAAAGTCAACTTCCAGGCATTAACTTTTGTTGCTCACATCAACAATTTGGGAGACGCTCTCGTTAAACGTCTCAGGAATCCAGGACGGATGCACTCTGATGAATACATACACGAGGTGGTTGACGAAAATGTTAGCCAAGGTTTTGGAAAGTATGTAACCCTACATTTGCGGTTTGATAAGGTATATGTATATATATTTTTAATTGTATAGAATATAGAATATAAGAATTCAACAACTCAAGTGAAATTGAATCTTTAAGTAGAAATGTTTGCAGGATACTATCTAAAAATAACTAAATTTGCAGGACATGGCAGCTCATTCAGCTTGTGATTTTGGTGGCGGTAAAGCTGAAAGGTTGGCTCTGGCGAAGTACAGACAAGTAATTTGGCAAGGGAGGGTGATGAACTCTCAGTTCACTGATGAGGAACTACGTAGCCAGGGACGCTGTCCATTGACACCTGAAGAAATTGGACTGCTTCTAGCAGCCTTGGGCTTTGACAGCAAAACTCGTCTTTATCTAGCTTCCCATAAGGTATTTATACTCCTTCCTCATATGCTTAATAACGTTAGCTCTCTAGTCTCAGTTGAAGTATTACATCTAGGTGTATGGAGGAGAAGCCAGGATCTCAAGCCTGCGCAAGCTTTTTCCCTTGATGGAAGATAAGAAGAGCCTTACTTCTCCACAGGAGCTCGCTCTGGTTGAAGGCAAAGCTTCTCTTCTGGCTGCTGTAGATTACTATGTTAGTATGCACAGCAACATCTTCATTTCGGCATCCCCAGGCAATATGCACAATGCCTTGGTAAATTTCATTTTTGAACTTAAACAAACACAATTCGACTGTAATAAAAAAAACTAGTTCAATAATGTTTTTTGATTAGGTTGGTCATCGGACCTACGAAAACTTGAAGACCATAAGGCCAAACATGGCTCTATTAGGCCAGCTCTTCCTGAACAAGAGCATGGAGTGGTCCGAGTTCCAGCAGGAAGTTTATGGAGGGCATGTAAATAGGCATGGCCAGATTCGATTGAGGAAGCCCAAGCAGTCTATTTATACCTATCCAGCTCCAGATTGCATGTGCCAGGTTTGAGAATGCTATAAATTTGTCACTTCGGGTGGTTTTCCTTCCCAATCTTCCTTTGTACGACGAGTGTAATCTTTTGTCTCCATTAAGTAGTCCAGGGTTTTATTCGTAGCTGCTTCAGCTTATGATCATCTAAATGAGATAAATGAACTCTCATACACTTCAGCATATCATTATGTTTGTGTATATATCTCAGGTTTGATTAATGTTTATCCAATTTTAGATCTTTTTAAATGACCTTATACGCATTTGGTGCTTTTGAAATGTACCTAAATTAGATGCTTTTATGAACAATACTGCATAGCTGTAAAAGTTTTATGACTTTTGGGTATTAGTCGTAGCGGTAGTATAATGTGTCATCCTCTCGATTAATAGATAAAATCAATACCCAGAGATCTTAGAATTTTTAGGCGCTTCATAAATTTACATTTTTTAATAAAAAATTTAAAAAAAAAGTTATATTAAACTTGAACATGAATTAAATGAGAGCTTAATCAAACCTTACTAGCTTGGAATAAACATAGTATCTGATTAGAAGTAGCACAAGAGCTTCTTTTGTGTTTAATTTTTTTTATTATCGGGTGGATTAAATCTTTAATTTATTATATAATTTAATAAATTAAATTCAAAAATAACTTTTAGGTTATATATCAATTAGACATTGGGGGTATCCACTGGGACTCATAAATATAATACAATCAAAATATTATTGGAGAAGAATGGTGGCCAAGATAAAAAGTTTAAACTCATATTACCCACCCAAATATATGAAATATTTAAAGGCTTGTTTGGCACGTGGATTAAAATTAAAATTAAAATAATTTAAAAATAATAATTATTATTATTATTTTTTTATATTTTACATAAATTTTAAATATAAAAATATTATTTTATTTCACCTATTTAATTATTTTTAATAAAATTATTAATTTTTTAATTAAAATATGAAATATAGTTGATAATTTTATTGAAAATAATTAAGTACGTAAAATAAAATAAAATTTTTTATATTAAAAATTTATTATTATTATTATTATTATTATTATTGTTGTTGTTGTTGTTGTTTTTATTATTATTATTATTATTAAATTAGTATTAAATTGATTTTTGTACTAAACAAGGCCTAAATTTACTTATATTACAAATCAAATGTTTTATTAATTATTTTAAATTATATGTAGATCTTGACGTAAGATGCATTTTTGCATGATTATCACCTTAAATGATTTAACATAAGGTTAGTAGATTTGGAATATAATCATCAGAAAATTAAAGTAGCTTCTGTTGATGATAAATTCAAAACAAGTTAGCTTAAATGATTTGGGTATATAAATTATTGATTAATAAATGCTCCAGTATAGCAAATTATGTTATTGAATTTTGTTCATATAAAAAGAGACAGAGAATGTATTATAATCTAATTGTAAAGTATGAGATTTGAGTCTCATATTGAAAATATAAGATTTTAATGTAAAATTTATATGAACTTTAGGCTCTTTACCTCCATGAGATAGCTTTTAGCTCATGGGAGTGGAAAGCCCAAAGTTTATAAGTTTATATAAATTTTATATTAGAACCTCATATTTTTAATGTGAAACTCAAATCTCATACTTTACAATTGGATTGTAATAATTCACCACACTCTGTAGCCCTAGCGGCCATGTCTAGCTTTGTGCTAGCTCTTTTTAGCCCCTACCGAACACTACAATACTGGCATCACCACATATGCCGCTTGATTACAACTCGAACACGTAGTGAATGACTTTGATACCAATTAGTAATATGAACTTTGAGAGAACTATACCCCAAAAGCTAGCTATATATTTAGAAAAATTATGTATTTGATATACCTTACAAATGCATCGATCGTATATCCAATGCACATAATGTACATTCACGATATTGTATTCAAATACACAGTATATATAGTCTTATCTCTTTAAGTATATTTCAAAAATCTCATACATCACTAATTAGATGCGTAAAATAAAGCAAATGAGTTGAATGCATTGAATACTTTTTGAATTTTGGCAATTATAATGTATCATATATTTCTACAACTACCATTTACTTGCTGTTACATCCTTATTAATCCAAAAAAAAAAAGCCACATATCATAACGAGATTTAGCTTATTTTATATGGCATTCATCAAGGCTATACTACGCATAATTATATTCCTACAACTCACATATTTAAATGTATCTCTATGCATATAAGAGCAAACAAGAGAGACCCAAATACTATTTACCCTATATACAACTAACAACTAAGATAAAAGAAACCCAAACTTCGAATTAAACTAAGGTGGCGTTTGATTCGATATTATTTTATGACATTTAGATGTTATCATTTGAATGAAAATTATAATTTTTTAGAAAATTATTTAAAGATATCAAACTAAACAATTATTTTCTCTAAATTACATAATATAGCATCAAGATAACATCGAGCAAACCGCCTTCTAAGATTTCTACGTGGTATCTTTATGACAACAGTACCACATAAATAAAGTCATATATTAGGGATGTATAGCATTACTCCAGATATCTATTAATTGTGTATCTCATTAATAAATGTAAGATATGAGCGATAATGTTCATCGTTTTTCAAGCTAAAACAGTGGAAAAGTAAATACAGAAAAAACCAGCAGAGTTCTAACGGTCGCCATTGATTCCGTTCATTAAAGCTTTCACCAGCCTCGGTCAAAAGCTGCGCCAGCTTCTGCAGCAGCCCCAAGAACAGACGAAGAGGAATACCCTCGGAAACTCCGCTGTCCCTCCGGCCTCCTCTTTGCGCTCTCGTTCCAATTAAATGCTTCCGGTTTCCTTCCTCCTTGTTTGCTTGTAGACAGTTCAACGGCGCTGCGACGACTGTTCTGCACTGTCTCACTTCAGGCTGCTTTAACTCCTTCAGTAAATGACCCAACTGTCTTCTCTGCCTCCATTAATATTTACTTCGACAAACATTAGCACCTCATTTCATTAGAATATTATTTAAGGAGCATTTGCTTACCATCGTGCACGATAGGTTCATACGATCGAATTCAATGAGTTCATAACATAACATCACGCACATCATTCTCATTTATTATGTAATATTATTTAAGGAGCATTTAGTTTAATATTATTTTAACGTTATATTATATAATTTAAAATTTATAACATAGAATTAAATTTTTTCTAAATATTTTGATATTTAAATATCATCTTTTGAGTAATAATTTTATAATATTTTAAAAAATTATTTATACATAATATCAAATTAAATAAATATTTTTTTTCTAGATAACATAACATCAAGAAAACATTGAACTAAATACTCTCTTAGAAATATTTTAAAAAAATTAAATAAAAAAAATTATTTTAATATTATAATGTAAAATAAAATTATTTTATTATTGAGGATTAAGTTAGAAGTGAAATAAAATTAATTTTTTTATTGAATTAAATATATAATATAAAATAAAGTTATTTTTTAAGTTGAGATTTGCGTATGATTGAAATAAATATAAAACTTTATTGAAAGTATTTTCAGATAATTTTTTTGATTTTCAAAAGTTGCATGTAGGCCTTGGCTTGTGACTTTAAATTCACTCAGCGCTTAAACACACTACTATATAATATAATTTTGGGAAAATAGCATTTGGGTCCTTCTAGTTTACTCGTATAGATAAATAGGTCTCTTAAATATTTAAATATAGCAAATTGGTCTTTCAGTTTGATGTAGGTCCTTGGGTCATAACAGACGTTAGAAATCACCTTACCCTCTCCTCCCGATCACAGCGCATGGGCGATGCTGCCGGACCCTGGNGGCGGGTCGCGGCGGCCGCAGGGAGGAGAGAGAGAGGGTGATTTCTAACGTCTGTTACGACTCAATGGCCTATATATATATATTTAATCGGACCAGTTTGCTACATTTAAATATTCAAGAAACCTATTTGCCCATACCAGTAAACTAGAGAGACCCAGACACTATTTACCCTATAATTTTTGCAATCAAACCATGAATTTGAATGGGTACTGCAAATTAATTATACTTTTAATAAAAATTTTAATTTGAGTGTCTGAGATTATAAATGTATAATTGTTTAGTTCAAATTAAAACATAATAATTAATATTTTAATCATTATATAATAAGATTATTTATAATTGTTAATTTTTTATATTTTAGAATATACTTTTAAAATATTAATTTTAATTTTTTGATTTAAATATTTAGAGCAAAGGTATAAAAAAAATTAAATTTCAAATTTTTATTAAATTTTTAAAAAATGATAACGATAGAGCTAGGTGTATTGTTTTGTTTTTAATAAGAAGGATAGAGGTGTATGGTTGACGGAGAAAGACAAAGCTTTAAAAATTAGCGACACATAACGTTTAATGTGAGAATCTTTAGCACAAGAGAGCCAAAAATCATTTAGAAAAACACACATGATATAAGACATTTAGGGATAGATTCTTCTGCGTCCATCTGAAAGAGAGAGGCTTTTATTAGCACTTGGAAGGAGTTTGGTCTAGAAACCAATACAAGAAGAAAAAATACAAAGCTCTAATTAAGATGATCTGATGATCTATCTTCTTCTTATCCTTTTGAAATCCTGCAAAGAGGTATTTATAGATAAACTAAGAAGGTACTTTGCAGATTTTAAGTTAAAATAGACTATAACTACAGTTCTAAGAAGATCATTACTAATAGCAAGAAGAGGGCACATGAATTCGCGATCTGCTGGGTCGTTGGAAACTGGCTGATCGTTTATGGGATACTAGAAACCTAAAACTCCCTATTAAATGACGTTGAAAGTGATATCGCAATAGATACAATGCCTAAAAGATGTTGACGTTGTAGTTTCCATCCAATTGAGTTGCAAAGGTTGACGCAGTTGGGCTAAGCATTGTGAATGATGCTAGCAGACTGAGTTTATCTCGTAGATGATGATTAGAGTCGCTAAAAGATAAAAACAAGCTTCATTAAGAATTCATTGAATCTGATAGTATGAACATTGTGCACGATAATAACTAAAATTTATTTCAAGAGCCCTGAGGTGCCACATATACAGTAAAGATTCTACATCAAATCAAGGTGTAACATGTATAATGATTATTTAAAATATGTAAATAATTTAAATTAGTCAAAATATAATCAAATTTTATATTTTTTATTAAAAAAGGTTAGCAAAAAAAGTAAGATTATAAAAGAGAAATTAAAATTATAATACTTCTATAACTTTAAAGATCAAAATTAAAATTTTTTGAAAGACGACACAAATCTATAATACCCTATTAACCTTAATGGCCTAGATTGAATTTACCTTTTTCAAGACATAAATAAATATATATATATATATATATGATTCTAAACGTTATTATTTAGAAATCATACACCATCTTATTTTTATTCTATACATCTAAGAAATAAGAAAAAATACAAATCAAGAAAAAAAAAATAATACATATAATATTTCTAAATTTTTAATCTTATTTTTAAATTTAAAATTTCATTTTACGTATAATACACAAAATATATTACTTTTTTTAGTTAAATTTAAATCTATTATATATTTGCCAATTCAAAGATCATTGTAATATAACTTTAAATTTCTTCAGTATATATTTTAAATAATATATTCAGATATATGTAATATTTAAATATATATATATATATATATATATATATATATCTAAAAAGCTTACGTACATATAATTATAAAGATATCGAATTAATTGTAAGTTGGATTAATCTTTTTCGAGCTGAGTAAAATGCATACGAGTTTTGAATCATGTTTTGGATTAATTCTTATTCGATTCCCTATAAAAAAAAATCTTGTTTAATTCTCCCAATGAGATTCAAAATCATGCTTAAGATAAATTCTAATCAATTTATTTTATTACTGTGACGCCCGTGGCCGAAGAGGACGAGAAGTGATCGCCGGATAATATCCTAAGAGAAAAAAAATTACTAAGGTAAAGCGCAGCTCCCGGCGGGCTTCTAAGCCGAGTAATAAGTGGCAAGAGAGGCACAAAAATGAATCATCCCATATCAGAAAGAAAGTGAGATCCTGAGCTATATAAGTAGATAACATGATCTCAAATAGTAGAGGTGTTTTTTGGGGTAAAATCGTGATCGTAATAACAAAAACTTTGAAATTAAACGTTCTTGAGCTGATGTAGAACGGGACAATCCTGAGCTTATAATTTTGAAAAATTCTATAACGAATGAAGCTTAGAAGAAAAGATCCCACGCCTAAAATGATCATAGATCATTAGATCCCACCATGCCACAGCTGAATTTTTTTAAGAAAATGATCATGGAGCCATTACGCTTCATGCATAATCATTCCACAAAGCACAGGAAAGCTTAGCATCTAAATTTCCCTGTTAACAGCCTTAATAAAAATACTCAGCAAGACGCTGATAGGCGGCACCTTGACCTACGAGAAGCTCCCAAAAGGCTCTCGTAAAGGTCAGCAAACATGAAAACACAAAAGCAACAATGCAACAGTAACAAGGAAGAGAGGGTCGCGGGTGAAGATGAAACAAAGAACTCCACCTCTTCCCCCCTCTCTGTTTCTCCTGCAAACGAAGGGCCATCTTAAAACGAGCCCTTAATAGATGCATTACGCTTGAGCTCAGTCTCAATGGATCTGAGCACCAGAAAAGGTCTGCCCGAAGGACCAATTCGGTGGAGCGACGTTGTGAGAGGCTACAGACCGGCCGTCGCTGGTCGTAACCTTGAAGGAGAGGGCCTGGCCATTGAGGTAGGAGCTGCTCTGCCAGTTTTGGCCCCAGTTCCTCGACATGGGCTGCCACCTTGTCCTCGAACCCTTGATCGACACGTCGTGGACGTCGCCGGCGCCGGCGACGTTAGTGATTAGGACCAGGTTAAAGTACGAGTGGCCGTTGATGGTGAACCTTATCCCTCCCCTTCTCCTGCAGGGTACTCTGTTTTGAAAAGCAGAGTGTTAAAGTTCAAAGCTTTTGTAGAATTTAGAGCATAGAACTTGAAAGATGACTCACCTTCTGAAAGAAACTGGCACAATGCCAGCCCTGTAGTGAGCAATACGCTGGAAAACAGGCTGTGAGAGGTCAAAATGCTGGAGAGGAGGATTGCACCAGCCTCCAGCATCATTGGGCAGGGCATTATTTGGAGGGCAGAAATTGGTAGCGGTGACCACAATGGAGCCCGGGAGGCACCATTGGTGGTCGTTAATGCACATTAACTCGTAGCAAGAGCCGCAGCTGAGTCCATTGTTGAAGAGAGCAGTGCTCAGAGCCGCAGTATTCGTGCCATATCCCTGGCTGTAGAGATTCCCATAGCCACAGGCTCCACCTTCAGAGAGAAAAATTCAAGGTGATTGTAATTGAAACAAGTCGAAGAAGATGAAGATATGCAATGAATGGGAGAAAGTAGTGGTACCCATTGTGCCAGAAGCATCACTCCCGCCATAAAATGTGGCATGAGCAGTCGACCAGCCCTCTCCGTGTCCATGCACAAGGGTAGAAGACAACACTGAGACAAAGCCCATCAGTAGAAACACAAGAGACGCCATATCCCTGCGAAGGAAATCCAGCGTTTCTGTTATGCTTTCAGAAAATCAAAATGTCTCTTTGGAGAACATAGCAGAGAGAAGACATTACCGGGAATGGGACTACTGGTAAGAGAAAGACGGAAGGCAAGAAGAAGGGAGTACTTCTGCGTGAACAATAGAAGGGAGAGGGGTGGTATTAAATAGAACAAGGGAGGAGCAACGGCGTCAAAGATGTAGGTTTGGTCGTAAAGAGACCACCTAGGCTGTTCTGGCGGGTGTCAGATTTGAAAGGCCACGTTTTTGGAGGCATCCTCGGGAGAGGAACCTTCAAAGAAGCCCACCAGGCCAACCCTAAAATCCTCTTCAAGAAAAACAGAGCTTTTATTACGCGCTGGTTACAGTTGATTAGCCCACAAAAACAGAGCTTTTAAATTATTTAATGGCTTCATCTTCTGCTATACTGTTTATAATTAACGGTTTCAAGCATTAGAACCTACAGTTATTCTTGTAAATTTATAGCTTTTACTGGAGCGAAGAGAGAGCGAAGCCTCTGTTGTCCTGCAGCTGAGAATATGAATTTAGTACCAAGGTAGTGGCACTAGTGCAGCATCACATCTTCATGAATCACATTTAACCACCTATTTATTAACCATTCCTTAAATGTTACCTTGCGATTATGGGTGCCTAAAAATATCGGTCGAATCGAAAACTAAGAAGGAACCAAACCTTTGATCAGCTCGGTTTTCCGTTTAGATCTGATTCCAAATTTATTGAAACCGAATAATGGGAATCAGTTCTCATATCTAATAACAGGGTAAACAGGAACCAATCGCATTGGGTTAAATTCTCAAGCTCAACACTTTGCTCTGTTTGGTTGAAGGGAAAAAAAAAATTATAAAATGACTGTTTAATGCTAGAATTTATATAGAATGAAATGTAAAATATTATTTTATTTTTTAAAAAATAAATATTATTCTTAGTTAGAGGAAATTTTAGTCATGACTAAATTTCCCCTAACGAAACAGGCCATATATGTTACCGTGATGTTGATTATGTTTATTTTGTATGATTTATGATTTTTTAATATAAAAGAGTTGGTATTGGCTATTTTTATATGAGTTGTGATGGATTCAATATTAAAATTTGTAATTTTAATTTGAGTTTGATTTGATTATAATTTTTTTTTATAGTAGTATTATAGGTAACCATATTTAGAAAAATTATTATTTTATCCATTAAAATGCTTGGATGCTTGAAACCCGAATATTGATAAATTGAAAATTGGAATATGTGTTACCTTATAAGCTTGGAATTGAATCTGAATTCAGTTTAGGTTCAGTTCAATTCTAGTAAAGTTAGTTCAGTTTAGTTCTGATTCTTGAAACTATGGAACTGAATATAGTTGACTTGGTTTCAAGTTTTATATGAAATTGAATCGGATCGATCTATTGTAGCTATTATTTACGGGGTTTCATTCAATTTTGCTATTCATGCATTTTTTATTTTATACCTAATTGAAAAACCAAATAAGAGAGAAAACTTCACTATGTTTCCCTATTTAGCTTTTTATTTTAAATACACATATTGTGAATGAGTAAAAAATACACACTTTATGAATTTAATCAATACTATTGAATAATGAATATTTATATGTATAGCTAGACATCAATCTTACTATGGCAAATATCAATCTTATTTGAATTATTTGACCTAGGAACTTCACTTCAATCGAATTCGAGCCCACCTATAAACACAATTCTAAACTAATTAGTCGAGTTAGTTATAGGTCATCTTACTTCTTTACGAATACGCCTTGGAGCCTAAGTGCATTTTTCTCAGTTCATAATAGCTAGATAAAAGGAAGCACGATTTACTTTCAAAAAAAAAAACTTTCAAAAAAAAGCACGTATTGTTGTTGAATCCTTCTACATTATCTGCTCGTATATAGAGCATTTTCTTTTTCTTCAAATTTCATATTTTAGTCTACTCCTTTCTCCGAGTAGTCACGGTTATATATGATAACCAATTATTTATCATCCCCACAAATTATACAGTGTTTTGTCACTAACTTGAACTTATTATAGGAGTAGTCATGAATCTTTTTCTATATTACTTTTTATCGTCAAAATACCCAGAGCAAACCAGAGCTTTCACTAGGGGTGTGATTCAGTTTTTTTGATTAGCCAAATTAAAAATAAATATTCAGCTCGGTTTAAAATTTCAAATAATTAAATCAACTAAATAAGAGTATAAATTCAAAATCATATCAAATGAAATAAAATTTGGTTAACTTAGAGTAAGACATCTTCACTATTCGTAAAATTAAAATTGTGTAGAAGAGTTCTTCCTTATCTGTTTATTAAAAAATTACAGAATGTAGTATTTTGGTATAAAATGTGAAATAAAATTAATAATTTTATTTAAAAAATTGAGTACGTAAAATAAAATAATATTTTTTTTTATATTAAAATTTGTGTAAAATATAATAAAAATTTATTTATTATAATTATTTTTTAAATTAGTATTATTTTAGTTAAAATTTGTCAAGAAAAGATGAAGGTTCTTCTTTCAACTGATTTTTTGAATTTGAACGGTCTATAACTAACACCTACTTTATTTCCTTAAACAGATGATGGTCGGTGCTCTTATTTTAAGGTTACCCTCAAAAAGGAATCATTTCTATAAAAGTCTTGCTGTCTCAATAATTGACTAATAATTTGATCAATTATAACTTAAATTTTTAATTTATAAAATTATTCATTAAATTAAATTTAATACACTAGATAATGCAATAAATTAAAAAAAATTATTATACTCAGTTAATTTATTGATCAGTTTTCTAACATATATGATATTTTTCTTCTCATAATTATCATAAAAATACATTAACAAAAAAAAAAATCTGGTTTAGTCTATGCATTATTTTGATCATGTCATATCAAGAATGGCTACTTTATTTTAAAAAATGATAAATTAATTTTAATAAATTCACCTAATTTCAAATTCTATATACGACTATAAATGAATTGTGCCTTCAATGAACAACTCAATGTTTAATATGATAAGTGCCTATTTATGTTTGGTTTGTTAATAATAACAAATAAATTTAAATATAATTTTAAAAGCTCGATTGATAAATGAAAGAGTTTGAACATACTAGTATTCGATTCGTTAACAAAGATCGGACCATTCAATGTGACGATTACAGCACACAATTTTAAGAATTGACTTATATCATTTTCCTTATAAGTTTCTCGTTATATTGAGATCTAAGTGAATCTTAGCGCAATGAAATTTTCTAATAGTTTTAGAGAGAAGATAAGACAATGATTTTTTTTTTTATGCAATCGTAATTTTCTCCCAAATTTAGGGCTTTTTACATAGGTCTTAGTATTCTCTACTTTTATTTTTTTTATTTTGCATAAGTGATTTTCGATCAATATTTCACAATATTGTATGGAATCTACGACAAGGCAATGTTGCCGACGAAGCTGAATTCCAAACTCGGATAATTTGACTCACTATTTGATTTCTCTTGTTAGAATATTTGAACACCGAGCTGATTGTGACACTATCCTTTGATCCATTGCAACGACTCCACACTCATTAGTGTGTATTTTTACATTCTTTTACTTTAAGTATTCTATTTTACTGATATTTCACTTTAAGTATTCCACTACTTTTTGAAAGTTTCATTTATAGATTTATGGATTATCATAATTTGAAAAGAAAAGTTCATTATTTTAACTAAAAGAGTAAAAAGCATTTGGGTTTCTCTTATTTTTGCTTATGTGCATATAGGTTTCTCAATTTTGAATCAAGCAAACTGGTCCACCAGTTTGAATAAAAGAATATGTGAGATTTTTTTAGTAACAAATATCATTTTTATAGTAAAAAAGTAACAATTTTTATATTTTTTTAATAGTGATAATTGTACGACAGTGCTTTTCACCTTATCTTATTATACAAATAATTATTATTATAGGCTTTTTTTTTACTATAAAAGTAATATCTATTACAGAAGAATATCTGCACGTTCACTCAAATTAATAAACTAATCTATTTAATTTAAAAATTAGAGTGATTTATATGCACATAAGGGTATACAAGAGGGACCCAAATGCTATTTATCCTAACTATTTAAGAGCCTATTTGATTCGGTATTATGTTGATATTTAAATATAATTTTTGAGTAATAATTTTATAATTTTTTAGAAATTTATTTATACATATTATTAAAATAAATATTTATTATTTTTAAATAATATAATATAATATTAAAAAAAATATTCAATCAAACGCCTTCTAAATTTGATATTGCAAACTTTGTTATTGGATTCACCTTACAAGGCTAAGTGGCCATGTGCATGGTCATTTGGTCAATGGCCTAATTAATGGCTTTTGGCTTCTTACCAAATAGATGATGGTCCCTTTAGTCACAATTTCAACAAAAAAAAAAATGATTAAATTGCTTAAATTGTTATATTCCCTAACCAACATGTAGAAAAGCTTCAACTTTAATAAAAGTGATACTAATTTAAAAAAAAAATTAATAATAATAATAAATAAAATTTTTTAATTAATTTACACAAATTCTAATATAAAAAAATATTATTTTACTTCACATACTCAATAATTTTTAATAAAAAAATATACTTTATTTCATATCCTAGACCAAAATATTCGAATCGAATATTTTGGTCTAGGATGTAAAATAAATTAATTTTTTTATTAAAAATTATTGAGTATGTAAAGTAAAATAATATTTTTTTATATTAGAATTTACGTAGAATGATTAAAATCTTTTATTTATTATTATTGTTGTTATTTTTTAAATTAGTACCATTTTGGTCCTGATTTAATTCTCGCGCCAAATAGGACCTTAGTGTAAAAATTTATAGTGAAAAACGCAGGGACAAAGTCCTCGTTTGGTTCGAGCTTTTTTTTTTTACAATAAAAAAAATATTTTATTTCTTAAGTTTAATATGAGATTAATTTTATTTTAATATTAAAAAGTATGAAAATATTAAATACTTTTAATTTTAATATTCGTATTTATGTTGGATGCAATAAAAAAAATATTTTATTTCTTAAGTTTAATATGAGATTAATTTTATTTTAATATTAAAAAGTATAAAAATATTAAATATTTTTAATTTTAATATTCGTATTTATGTTGGATGTAAAGTAAAGTTAATTTTTATAGTTAAAACTTGTGTTGAATAAAAAATTTACATGTAAAAAAGCTTCAATTTTAGTGTAAGGACTTATAGTGAAAAAGGCAGTGACAAAGAGGTAGAAAATGGATATAATGATAAGGGTTCACCAAACATCTAGACTGTCTAGTGCATATTGGACTTTTAGAATATAAAATTATTCATTAATATATATATATATATATATATATATATTAATATATATATATATATAATTATTTCGATGCCATAAATTACAATTTTAAGCTTTTACGTCAGTTGGCAATCAGAAACTTATATAACACGTAATAATTTTTAATAATCATATAAATTTTTGAAAAACTTACATACGCCAAACGCCATACTATAATGCAAATATGTTAGAGCGTGAATAGGTGTGTTAGAATATAAGATTATTTTTGAGTTATAATTTAATTATAAACTTAAATTTTAAGTTTTTAGATTAATTGATAATAGGTAAACTAAAAATTCAGATTTTTACTTTAGTAAAATCAAAATCCTTTATTTAGAGCCACCAAAACCAACTATATCTTCTATCAAAAAAAAAAAAAAACTATATCTAGAGATGTTATTTTAAAATTTTAAAGGGTTAGTATGTGATTTTTAATAATTTATTTTTGGAGACCAGTAAAAAATAATAATTTTTTTTTTGTGAAATAGTAATTTCTTCTAAGTAATAGTGTTCAATTATTATATCTTCTTTTGCTTTTTTAAGAATTGCGTCAGAATTTCTTATATTGCCCATATTTTTTAATTGCATTTTCATTGCATTCATGTAGCATATTTTCTTGGATATGCACTATCAATAAATGATCCCTAAGAATCTACGAGAGCGTTTGATTCAGTGTTATTCCAATATCAATGTTATTTAGATGTCATATTATCTAAATATCATTATTATTTTTCAATAGATATTTGTTTGGTTCAATGTTATTATATTAGAAAATATCAATGCTATCCAAATTATTTTTATTTAGTTGAAAGTTATTGACATTATAATGACAAATTGACAGTGTTATTTTGAGATTTCGCCCGATTTGGGGTGACATCTAGATGTCAGCGTGTAATGACATTTTTATAATTAATTATAATATTATTTAAAGATGTTATTAAATCAAAAAATTACTTTCTAAAGATAACATAACATAACATTGAGATAACACTGAACCAAACGCCCCCTAAAACTTTTTGCAAGATTTTTTTAAGCTTAGTTTTGAAGATTGAAGTTATTTATAAATATGAGCCTGTTTGTTTACCTATTTAAAATTAACTTGATTTAATTTTAAAAAGTCATATCGCATCACATAGTTAATTTATTTCACATCTTATATATATATATTAAAGTAATAAATAATTTATATTACATTCCCACATATCTCAAATTTAATTTTAACCTAATTAAAAATTAAATTTTGCAAATAAATAGGCTTATACTTTTTTTCCCATTATCCTAAATATATCCAAATTATATTTGGTTAAAAATTAAATTGATCTTTTTCTTATTATCCATATATCCAAATCATAGTTAACTACAAAATTAAAATTGATTTAAGTTTAGACGGACTCGCTCGCTCTAACTCAGCCCAAGACTCAGCCCAAACATCTGCAGCACAAGTCCTGCTTTCGGGCCTGATCTCCGGCCACGTGTCCGCATTGCTCAGAAACCCAAAGCCATAAGGCAGGCCAGACCCACGAATCTAGACGGCCCACCACGAGTCGTTAAAGGCCCGACCTAATTACGGCCCATAATGCTGGTCAGCAACGCCATCAGAGTCCGCCGGCGG
This sequence comes from Apostasia ramifera, assembly GCA_019297695.1. Classification (NCBI taxonomy): domain Eukaryota; kingdom Viridiplantae; phylum Streptophyta; class Magnoliopsida; order Asparagales; family Orchidaceae; genus Apostasia; species Apostasia ramifera. The sequence goes on along the minus strand of JAEMOT010002615.1, from coordinate 90,773 downwards.
CAATGACGTCCGGCCTTCTCCACCGCTGGCTGCCAGTCGTCCTTGCTCTCCTCTATGCAGCTCTGATCTCATCCACTAGAGATGAGATCAATGTCGTCGCCACTAGAGATCCCATCATTCTCTCTGGTAAGACTAACATCAAATATTTCGTATCAATAGAGAAGGCAACAGTAGTACATCACACATTTCAAGGCACGATACAATCGCTAAAGTCAGAGCTCTAGTGTAGACCTGGGCAAGGGCCGGGGACCCGTCTAACTTGATTCGAAAATTTTAGAACTTGGAGTGCAATAAAGTTTTTATCTTATTACTTTAACCTGGTCCAGCCCAGCACAATCATTTTCATGATCGAGCTTGGGCAAGATCACCAGGGCGCCCAGCCCTGCTCAGCCCGGCGCCTAAAGGAAGAAGACTATAAGATATATTAACTTTTTATGTTATGAAATGTATTTTTGAACATGTTCTAATCATCTAATGCTGTATTTTTAATCTTTGTTTTAGTTTTTTTTTTTTTTATAGAACTTCTGCTTTAGATTTAAGTTTTGATGTTTTGAAAAAAATGTTATAACTCATAATTTTTATTATCATAATTCTATATTGTAATAGGATTATCGGAGCTAAATTTTTATACGATATTTTATATGGTACTTATATTATTTCAAATTATATAGTAACCTTAATATCTATGATTTCTGAAGTAAAAGCTTGTTATGAAGAAGATCTTAACAACTTTTTTTACTTATTAAAGAGAAGAGCTTACCATTCGGGTCTATCTTGGTCATGTAAATTGACCTGAATATATATGTATGAGTATGATTTAATTCGCTCACTCAGTGACCCGACTCGAGCCTGGCCCGAGCCCGGTAGATGCACAGGTCTACTCTAGTGTGATAGCTTTTTAGATTTTGTTAGAAATGTAAGTGATAATGATTTACATTTTTTGAATGAAAGTTGCATCTTTTACCATTAAAAACAAAATCGAAATTGATGTAAATAAGAAATGGCTCCTGTAGAAATGTACGTATTAAAAGGTTATTTTCTTGTAGAATTAGCAAAACTGTATTAGATCAGAATGCAATAAGTGCATAATTTAGTAGGATGTAATATACATAATCTGCATGCTTTAACCTTAAAGGCCTCGTTTGGCTCGAGGGGAGTTTTTTGTCTAATACAAATTTCAACTATAAAAATCAATTTTATTTCACATCTAATACAAATACGAATATTAAAATTGAAAGTATTTCACATTTTCTAATAGTAAAATAAATTTTTTTTTCATTAAATTTAAAAAATAAAATATTTTTTTTTTATGTCTAAAAAAAAATCTTGAACCAAACGAGGCCAGACGGTATTTCAGTGATAGTTAATATGGATGACTACAAGGAGCCGGGCCCAAATCCAAGGCACAACCCTCCCCCGCCTATATGGGATAAGTTGACAGCATTTGAAAAGGGATCGCAGCCACTCAGACATGCACCATGAACTCAATGTACTTCGTAATAATTAAGCGGCGAATAGCCTGCATTTGCATCCATGTTCTCTTAAATTTGAGCATGCAATAAAGTAGAACTGTTTATCTTCTTCTTCTTCTTCTTCTTCTTCTGAAGCATTTCTTTTTTTTCTTTTTTTCTTTTTAATTATATGCATTTTTGATAGAATGAATATATATATATATATATGAGATAATTACCTACATGCCGCATAATTTAGTTTTATTTATGTCTTACCTATCTATTCTTAGTTAATTACGCTATGCACACTCAAAACATTATAAAATCTTACATACACACATTTTAACTTATTTTTATTATAATGAGTAATCATAATTTTTCAATAACCTAACTATAGTTAGATTACAAAAAATTTGGGCCGTTCATCATATTTTTTTAAGGATATTTAAATATATTTTAAGTGAAAATCCTAAAACTTTAATGTTTAGGTGGCGGCAAAGGAAGGAGACATCCGCGACGTGAATTGATTTTAGGATAAATCAGCGCTTTAGTGTAGTATTGAGGAAGAGAAAAATATGTATCATTAATAGTAAAAATATAATTTTAATGATTTACTAACAGAATATTTTTTTTCAAATAGATTTTGATTAAGTTTTAACTCAAATGTGTGTATGTAAGATTTTGTAATGTTTTGAGTATGCATAGCGTAATTAACTAATAATTGATGGGTAAGACATAAATAAAACTAAATTATGTGACGTGTAGGTAATTATCACTATATATATATATATATATATATATATATATATATATATATTTGAAAGGACATGAATGTTGAATTATCCAAATATTGACCTTCCNTATATAGATAATATGTAATTATATTAAATATAGTTATTATGGCCTTTCTTAATTAAGAATTTTGCCTGGCATTTCCTATGAAAAACAGAAGAGAGAGAGAGAGAGGATTATATGCATTTTTGATAGAATGAATATATATATTTGAAAGGACATGATTAATGTTGAATTATCCAAATATTGGCCTTCCTTTTTTTTAATCAATCAGTTATGATATGGGCAATAAATATGTAATATATGTAGATAATGAATTATATACAGTATTCATGAATGTATATATATAGATAATATGTAATTACGTTAAATATAGTTATTATGGCCTTTCTTAATTAAGAACTTTGCCTTGCATTTCCTATGAAAAACAGAAGAGAGAGAGAGAGGATTAAGTGCTTTTTTTTTCATAAATTTACTATTCTATCTCATAATAATGAATTTACATCTATTATTAGTATGAAATTATGACAGAAAAGAAGATCATATTTCCATATGTTCTCTTATAACAGAATATTTTGTACAAAAAATCAAGAAATATATGTATATATTTGAAAAAAATCATTAGATTTAACATGTTTTGTGTGTAAAAATAATAGTTCTATAAAAAAAATAAAGAACATGAAAGGAGCAAAGCGTGTGTAACCTATGGGTAAGTAGGTGGAGCACAGCCGGATCCGACTCTATCAAAAACAAGAAATTAGTGAGTTTAGATTGAGGATTGAAAATTTCTTGATTTTTAGTTAGAATTGAACTTGAATCTAACTTTTCAAGCCAAGCCACAAGCCAATTTTCTAAATTGAGGATTTTTTTCGAGCCAAGTTCGAGCTAACATTTAATCGGATTGAGTTGGATCGGATCTAATTAATAAAAATAATAATATTATGTAAATGTTAGATATATAAAGTAATTTTTATACAATTAAAATGAATAACTTGGCTTAATAGAAGAGCGGCTTTGATTTTATTTGGGAGATTGACGGTTCAAATTCTCTTATTTTATTACTTAGAATAGAATGTACTCACTCTTTTTCAAAAATTTAATTTTTTTTTTTTTTTGATGTCACTTAGTCCCAAAGATAAAAGAAGAGAGAGTGAGGAGGAAAACCTATAAAAATAAAAGTTAATGTTTCCAAATTAAATTGAAGTTTCAATTAAAAAAAAATAAAAATGAGCCGAGTCAAAATAAGATAGAGCTTAAAAAATTCTACTCATGCTGGTTTGAATCGAAATGATTTGAGCTATAAGCTAATTTCGAGCCAGTGATTTTTTTTTAGTCCAAGCTTGAGCTAATCTCGGCTCACGTCGAAATATCAAAAGCAAATATTTATTTTTTCCTATATACATGTATACATATTAAAAATACTATAAATTCTCATCTCTAATATTTAATTAATTTAATTAATTGAACATGATTTAAATCTTTAATTTATTAAATTATTGAGTAAATTAAAATTTAATTTACGAAATAATTCAATAAGTTTAAATTTTAAATCATAATTAATCAATTTATTGATTAGCTGTTAAAGATGTATAACAGAATTCTTATTATATTAACACTTATGATTTGTTAATAGCAGCTGATTTTGGGGATTGAGCATAAAAAACATAGGTAGATTGGTGGGTAGAATTTAGAGCTGAAATGATATAGCAAATTGATAAATAATGAAAAATATAAAGACAAAAATTCAGATATTTATGTATAAAATACTGATATTGCGGAAAAATTATAGGCAGGAGAGGAGATTATTTTATCAATTATTCTAAGGGGGGATTTGATTCATGGTTATCTTGATATTATGTCATATAATTTAAATGTTATAATATACTTAGATGACATCTTTTGACTAATAATTTTATAATCTTATAAAATATTATTTACAGATATCATTAAATTAAACAATTATTTTCTCTAAATAACACATCATAGCATTAAGATAACGTTAAACCAAATACCCCTTAAGAAAAATGCCGATCCATATACATTTAATTAAATCACTAAAAGGGTATAACGATGTTTCTCTTCAATTACATATAAAGAAGAGCGCAAAGCAGATTATAAATGTCTTCATCACTTCACCAGCTGTTCCTCCTCTTTGCCAGCATCCTCCAGCTCCCTCAGGCCTCCAACCTTCTGCTCTATTTCTTCTATCAGCTCCTCTCGCCACATCTCTGCCCTGGCTTGTTCTTCTATGTCCTCTTGCTGCAGTATCCAAATAGCAGTTTGCTAAATTAACAGCCTATAATAAGCATATATATTGTAACACTTAAATCAGGCAACTTTAATTTAAAAAAAAACCTTCTCGTAGAACCAATACACGGAGCCATCTCCACCATCACTCCTGTATTTCTCCCCATCATAGAACGGATCCTGTGTCATGCTCACCATCATCAGCATCATCATCTTAAACGAAATAGCACTTCACAAGAGTCTTTAAGAAAATAGTGGAGAACAATTAGAGATGTAATGAAGGATGTGGGGAATCATGTAGGGTCATGTTTAAGTTGAAGTAATAATTTTACACTCTCAATTTGGCCTTTGTCCTGTATCATCTTTAATCCTACTATATCTCAAGCATATCCAAGTAATTGGTTTATTTTCTTATTCAAAGATGCTAAGTGGTTTATTCGATACGTATTTAAGGTATATTTGAAAAGGATTTATTTGATACTTGCATGTATCATACACATATGTGAACTCTTTAGAAATATCTGTATTTCGTAGTTTTAGTTGGGATCAAGAATGCTTTTGGTCATGAACCATTTAACTCTCAAATAATTGTCCTTATTTCTAGCTTCCTCTAGTCGAGCATATAAGACTTTTAATTCACTTTCTTCATCTTTCCTTTCTATGAAACTTGTTGAATTGCCCATTTGAATACACAATATACGAGTACTGCAAAATTTCTCCCCATCTAAACATCTCTCTATCCCTTTGTTTTTCAAAATTTGTTTATCAAGTGAATTCCTATATTTAGATTTAGTCTAAATCATTGTTAAAGTTCCTACATTTTTATTTGTGCATTGTTTTCCATTTATATCAAGATAGTTTTGAGCTCTAACAACCTCATCAAAAGTCCTATAAAAAAGATTCAATGCCCAACAAGTGCCACATAAGCGGGTGGGGCCCACACCCATCCTAGGTGGCATGCATCCATTAGGTGCTGAACCCTGTGCTGTGCTGTCATAATTTTTACTACAGTAGAGTCATCATGCATTCCTGCAACCTTGCCTCTAGCTAACTCATAACAAGCTTCATCCATGAAAATTATGAACCAAATCGTAAATGAAGAACCGGACTCCACAGCACTAACATCAACTACTAAAGCTCTTACCTTCATGGAGCCAAAGAAGCAGCATCCCCAGCAGGTGAACATGATGTAAATAGCATCTACAGCCCAATTGAAGGTGCAGCAAAAGTTAAAGCTTCAATGGCAGAAGCAGAAACGATGATGAAAAATGAGCTCAAGGATCAATTGATCAGTTAATACTGACAAACGGTTTTTATGGCCTCGTCGCTGAGATGCCAGACGGACTTATGAACGACCCAATCTCTGGAGAATGGGACGTGCTCGACCATCACCGCCATGAGAGGCCACTCAGGGAGAGCGCTCACCTTCCATGGGGAACCTGATCCCCTGCTTCTCCTTGTCCTGTTGGTGCTCCAACTTGCGCCCTGAACCTTAATTGGCTTCAAACGAGAAGATGGTGAGTGAAAGCATGATGAGAGGGATGAGAGGGAGAGAGAGAAATTAAGCAGAAATGATGTACTACTGCTCTCGTTTTCTCAGGTGCGATCTGGGAGCGGAGAAGCTCTTTGCTGCTTCCATTGCTCAATGTTTGAGTTTCGTGATGAAGCGAGAGATGGAGAAGGAGGAGATAAGGAAGGTTTTATTGGGTCCACACAAGTTAAATGGAAACTCACAAATTCTCAGTGGATAACGCATTCAAAATTAAAGGGAAAATTACACAAGTAACCAAGATTTTGTACTTTAAACAGTGATTTATGATGCCGAGTTTATAGTCTAGGGGTGCCAATTTGGGTTATCGAGTCGGGTTCAAGTTAGACCTAAATTTGACCTAACTTGTTTTGAGTCAACCCGAACTCCACCTGAAGTTAGTTTTAGGTCAAGTCTTCAACCCAAACCTAACTTGATCAGGTTCTATTCAACCCAACCTAACCCGATAACCTAATCATAACACATTCAAGTTGGAATAGGCACCAAAGTAGACATCCATTACCTGCTTTGTTTCTCTTGTCAATGGAAGCTCTTCTTCCAGATTTCTCAAACATTTAATACTAAATAACCTCTAGAGTGAAGTCATGAAAGAGCAAGTCAAAAGGATGGAGAGGAGAGGAAACAAAAGGTTGAGACAAATTTTCATTAAAAAAATGGCAGAAGCAAAGAATCGAGAGCCCTGAATGGCAACAAAAGCTTTCTCCCCAAATAGGAAATCGGAGAAGCTTTGCAAGCACAAGGTAGAAGGAACAGAGTAGTGAGTGTCAGGACTCCAATATAATATCAAGCTCCCTTCTCCTTTGCGGCCTAAAGAAAGAGGAGAGAATCAAAGTGAGCTATGATGGCGATTGTAACGGACCAGCGGGCTGCTGAAAATGGCGCTGAAGAGGAGTGATGCTAGCGGTGAAGAACTTCAGTCTCCCATAGTGAAGATAACTTTGATCATAGAGGAGAGCGCAACTGAAGAGGATCTAGCGAGTTGCTGAAGATAGTGCTGGAGAGGAGTGGTGCTAGAAGGGAAGAACTTCAGTTTTTGGCCGCAGAGATAACTCCGATTGCAGAGGAGCAAACAAAGAGGAGGATAGAGCTGCCGAAGAGAGCTCGACAGGCTACTAATGATTGCGCTGGAGAGGGGCGATGCTAGAGAGGAGAGTGCAGAGAGATTGAAATCTCTGCCTGAGTGGATCACTAGGCTGAAGAGGGGCCGACAGGCTTCCTTAATTCTGTCTCTGTTGTAGCGTCATCTTCGTCACACAGTTGTTCGATGAAGATGATCAAATACTTTAACGAGTTGATACTAAAGCATTACATTTGCTTATATCTTGGGTCAAGTTCAGGTTTTCGAGTCAAACTCGAACCACGTTAATAACCCAAACTTAACTTGAATTTTGTTCAAATTCCTAACCCAATATTTTTGAGTCTGGTTCAGGTCGAGTTATCAAGTTGGGTCTATTTTGGCACTCCTAGTTTATACAATACATGTAAGTAGCTAAACACATGCATTTAATTGTAGTACACAACAGCAGTTATTTTTTAATTATGATCACATCATGAAGCTTAACAGACATATATGGCTTCTAACTACATGAACAACTCTGTTAAATCCAGAGTGTTAACGGAATTAGTTTTAAGGGATTGGCCCAAAGTAGAATCTATTAAGTAGGCAAACTGGACCCGTTCGTGGATCGTCAATGAAATCAAGTAACTACTTGACTCAGTCTCCACAAGAACTGATTTCAGAATGGATCCTAATATTAAAAAGATAAATATAATCCAAATTCCTAGGATTGGATCCTTATTTTACTGAAGTTCATAAATTTGAATGTCTTGCTTTTCAATTTGATCCCATCAAAATTTCTCAGTTGGACCCCCTACTCACTCTCTTTAGAATAAACTGTTTTGCCATGCATCATCTCTTATCCCTTCACCTCCTTCTCGACCACAATACTCATACCCAGGCAACCACGAACAGCCCTCTCATTTGGAGGATCTTTCGGAGAAAGGAGACTACGTCAATTGCATTCCCTTTTCTTCCTGGCTTTTTTTTTGAAATAGAGACTTGATGCTGAAATCCTAGATGGCTTGCCTGCCAATTCTTGTCATTCTTCAGTGTTTTTGTGCACAAGTTATTTCTTTGACTCCTTCAATCTTAATCTGATTTCTAGTCACCTTCATTGTACTTTTAAAATGTTTTCTCCCAGCTACAAACCATAGTATGCTTACATGTTACTCCTATTCTCTCTTCCCATCATCTCCATCACACTTGTAGTATGACTAACCATCCAAAGGAATGTATAGGCATATAGTCACTTGGTCAACTTGACTTAATAACTCTTAGGGGTCTGTTTATTTAGCCAGGTTATTTTAACTAGATATTTTATATCACACTTAAAATTTAATATTAAAAAAAATACTATATCTCGCATTATACATATAATTCAAAATAAAAAAAAAAATTAACTTTATTCATATCTTACATATATATAAAAATAATAACCAACTTATATCACATGCCTCACATATCCCAATATAATAATTAACGTAATTTCACAATATTTACATCTTTCAGTAAAATAATATCTTCATCAACTTTAATTTTAATCTTATTAAAATTAACATTTGAAACAAACGGGCACTTGAAAATCCTACAAGACATTTTAAGACAAAAGGTCACAAACAAGTGATTTATAAGCCATGCATTAAATAGTAATATGTTCTAAGAATGTTACATATGTCTGGTATAACTGCTCTACCTTGATCTGCCTAAAAGGGATAAGCAAGATTCTCTTTAGCTTGAATCCAAATACAGTAGCTTAGCTTCCTGCACAAAATTTCTACTCAATGAGATTGATGCATTCATGTTGTCTTGAAGAAAATATTACTGGATAATAAGTTCCCAATACTAGTTTTGATACTTGTATACTTTAAGCGCCATATCTTTCATAAGCAAGCAGCCAAGAGGACATTTAACACAGGATTTGTTTAGTAACAACTTAAACTTAAATTTAAGTTGCTTAAATTTAAAGCGCTTCTAAACAGTAATGTTGTGTTTATATACCTTAACATTTTCAAGTTGCTTGGGCTTAAAGCACTTCTAAATGTTATTTTATACACCAAAAGAAATTAAGTTACTTTCAATTGTTTAAGCGAATTAGAAACTCAAAGATTTCTTTAAAGAACTTGAAATATAAGCAGCTCGAAAAGTAGCTTAAAATTTAAGCAGCTTACACTTATTAATATTTTTAAACTATTGCCAAACAAATCCATAAACTATCAGCTATTAACAAAAAACAACACAAGAAATTCCATAATCAATCTATTAAAGTAATACATCACATGAAACTTGTTTTGAATTTCTTTAATCATATAAATTTCCTATCTGCGAGAATATTTTCATTAGAAAATAGATCTTATAATCCCAACAGAAAGTCAAACAATAAGATATAAGGAGCAACACCTGGCAATATTCATCAACCTTCTCTTGAACTCACATCAGCAGAAGCCTCTTGGAACTAGGTTTGCTCTATTTTTATCCTTGTCGGAGACATCTAGCTTTGAATCTTGAAGATGACTACCGTTGAGCCTCAACCAAGCTAAATTTTAGAAGTTTAAAAATTTTCCATTATTATTTTCTTTTGAATTAACTGTCCTTTCCAGTGTTTAACTAAACCTAGAAAGGTAACAGCAAAATCTTAAATTTGAAGCATTTTGAAATTAGTACCAACAAAAGCACAAGAGGAAATGTCTGAAATTAACATAAATCAACATATCGATGTTTCAAATAGAGGAAAAAAAAGGAGAATGGCACCTTTTTCAAGCAGGACAAATGGGGAGCTCTGTATGATCTCTGATATCAGAGCATCTCGAATGGAAACTTCCACCTCGAATGCGAGGAGGACATGGAATACAAAGTAAGCGGGAGGGAATGCAGAAGAAGAAGGAAGAGGACGGGAGAGAGGAGAATGTACCCAAGCCTCCATGCGCGGCGTCCAAGTGGGCGGTCGGCAAGATCCGCTCGTGCGGCGTTGGCAGTAGATGAGTTGTGTAGGTGCGTAGGCGTGCGGTGGTCGGCAAGCTCTCCGTGCCAGCGTGGCGTCGCCTGCGGCGTCGATGGAGAGCGCAGCGACAGATGCAGAGTATAGAGTGCGATGGGGAGGGCGTAAACGGGGATGACGCACAGGGCGGCTAGGGCTAGCAGCATGGAGAAAGTGCCAAACGAAAAATTAAACGATTTAAATGGCGGGAATTTGAAGTCATTTCGCCCAATCTAATGATTTTGTGAGAACAAAAAATTTAAAAAAATAAAATGATTTTGTGACTAACGATCATGAATTTGTGATTAAATATTTGGTCATTAATATTACAATTAATCATCCGCGATTAATTTAATTGTTTGATAGTAAAAAGATATTATATTCACTATAATTGTAGTCACTAAGAAAATAAATTATTTAATGATTAAACAATATTTTAGGTCATAATAATTATTATTTTACATAACAAATTATTGTTATTGTTAACACGTGGTTCCAGCACTGCATTCATGTCGTACACGTGGCGCCAAGCTAGCATTTAGTCTTTATTTATTTACTAATTCATTTATCTGTTCTCACAAGTTTCAGACTTCGGTCAAACCTCGACCACGAGGGTTCAATCAAAGCCTCGTCCACGACGAACCAGGACCATCCCTGCTAACATCGAAAACGATGTTACGCTGTTGTACCTGTCGCAGTCAGCGTGGCCCGACCGCGTCGTTTCCCATACAAAATACTTTTCTCAGATACGCAAATCAAAGATCCACATGATCCAGCTGTCACGGATCCCCAGAAGTAGTACCAATATTTAAAAATCACGCTCCCATGTTGCTGCTTTTGGTCCCTCTAGCGACCGACAAGCGGCGTGAGCACAGAGCTTGTTCATCTCCTTTTCTCCGGAAAATCAGGACAAAGCTGTACAATCCATCGCCTACAAATACCCTTGAACAGTCTTCAAGCAGGACGAATCCAGGCAGGATGGGGGACACACAGGAAGAACAGAGGACTCATCCCGAGAAGAGCAGAATTCCTCCTCTATCACCTCTTGTAAACAGAAGCTTGAAAACAAGAAAAGCTCTCTTTCTCTCTCTTACTCTCTCTCTTCCTCTTGTAACTCTTTGTACTGGTCTCCCGATCACCCTTTTGATTCATAGTAGAAACTCTCTCATTAGCGCCAGGTGAATGTAGGGGATATCCTCCCTGAACCACTTTAAATTTCTGAGTGTTATCCTGGATGCCCCGAACTCTCTCTCTTAAGCCTCAGCTGTTAGGCTTAACTCCCTGCGCACCGCCGTTCTTCGGGACTCTCTCTTTTTTGGTGTTTCTTAGGATCCCCTATATCCTACGTCAACAGCTATTAAAACATATCGTGATCTAAATTATTTATTAATTATTCTTTAGATTATAAATTAATAATTTGTGATCAAATATTCAAATTTGGATTTTTGTTTATATAAATTATTGTGGCTGCTTAAAAGATTTAATCTATTTAGTGACTAGAAAATCTTTTATTGTCATAATGACTATTATTTTATCCACCAAATTTATGATGATAATATATTTATACATTGATCAAAAAATAATTTTGCTATCAACAAAAAAATGTATAACCAATTTGTTTTTCACTAAAATAAATAATTTATGTAACGATTCGAAAAAAATCTTTTTGATTAAAATAACTATTATTTTTCATACCAAAGTTTAAAGAGCATCAGTAATTGAATTATGGGGACAAAAAGTTCAGCCATGGAAGTTAAACCGCTAAAGATGCTTTTGCAATTCATATTTTGATAGGTGAAAAACTGCGTGACTTGAGCCTCACAGTTTTATCCTAAAAAATGCTTCTATTATTTGATACCACGTTATTTATTTATATAATTCACGATTTTTTTCTTTTTCTAATATGAGATGATTCATTCATATGCCTCTCTCATCACTCATTATTCAACTTAGAAGCCTACCAGAAGCTGGACTTTACACCAGTAATTTCTCCTCTCTTAAGACATTATTCGGCGAATACTTCTCGGCCTCATCGGCCACAGACGTCACAATAAATTTAGTGGGTAATGTAAAGAAAGTCCCCATCGTACATTTGAGACTAGTTGTCGATCATTAAACGCATGATCAACGGCTAATTTAGTGACCGAACTTGCGATCGCTAATTGGTTGAGTCCGTCGTGATATTAGAGCTCATCTACCCAACAATTTTTCCTGTCCCTCTCTGCTCTCCTTTCTCTAGCCGCTAGCCGCTAACAAATTATCGTTGCTCCTGTCGCTGATAGTTGCCACTTCACTCGTTGATCTTCACCGCTCTAATCACTAGTCTATCGTGCACCAAATCGCACCAAGATTATTTATTTTCCTCTCAACTCCCCCACTTCCCCCTCTCCTCCTGTCCTTCATAAACTAAAAATATTTTTTAGTTACTATTAATAAGATGTGATTAATTTTTAGCATTAATAAAAAATATATGACTAATTTTGAATCACTAACAAAAGATAATTTAATTAGTGACCAAAGCAAATTTTTTATCATAATAATCACTGCTTTACCAATCAAATTTGTTGTACCTAAAAAAAATTATGTTTTTAGTAATTAAAATTAGTGTGTGGTTAAAAGATCATATTTTTAGTGATCAAAATTATTGTTTGGCCACTGATAAATCAATGATCAGTGACCAAAATTTAAATTTTAATATTAAAACAAATACTATTACCAAATTTTAAATTGATCATTGAGTTCATTGAGTTTGTTATTCAGTTACGGTTACTAAAATATCTTGTTTATAAAAAAAAAACTAATATATTTTGCAGTGGTAAGCCAACAATAATCAAATAACTCTTTTGCAGCTCGAATTCAACTAATTAAAGATCACAAATATTTCAATTAAGATAGGAATACATATATACATTATGTATCTAATTATACATATATTTAACTACCACTTCACTTGAAGAATGTATAATTTTCAAAAGACAAAGATAATTGTTACTGAAAACTCGCTAAATTTCTTTTTCGATGAATATAAAAACTTGCTTAAAGTAGCAGGGCAACAAGAGCATCCAGAGATTCGAGCGCCTTCTCATAGTATACATACGATTCGTATACTTTAGGAGATCTCACGTAGTGATCTAGCTGCAAACAAATAAAAAAAATGAAAAATCAAAAATCTTACGTCTTTTGCTTTTCTAATTGATCGAAAGGAATTAAATAATTTAAGAGAGTATTTAGTTCGATGTTATCTTAATATTATGTTATATTATTTCAATATTATTAATTGCGATAACATCTATAGATATTATTTTGAAGTGTTAATTTATTTAATTTTTATAGTATTATTTAAATATATCATCAAATTAAATAATAATTTTTTTTAGATATTATAATATAATATCAATTAAATTTTTTGCATAAATTATTAATTACACTGCTTATATTCAAGTTATTAAAGACATGTATGAAGGAGCTGTTACCTTTATTCGGATACAAGGAGGTTTGACTAAGGATTTTCCTATTACAGTTGGATTACACCAAGGCTCGCCTTTAAGTCCATATCTTTTTGCTTTGATTATGGAAGTCATGACTGGACATATCCAATATGAAGTACCTTAGTGTATGCTCTTCGCAGATGATATTGTCCTTATTGAGAAGACTAAAGAGGGAGCTAAAGCGAAACTAGAGCTTTGGAGGAATGCTCTAGAATCTAAAGATTTTCATCTCAGTAGATTAAAAACTGAATATATTGAGTGCACATTTAGTCAAGAAAGAAATATTTATATTGGAGATGTGACAATTGGTGATCAAATTGTCAAGAAGAGTGAGCGCTTTAGATACCTTGGATCAATTACACAAAATGATGGCGAAATAGATAATGACGTCATTAGCAGAATTCAAGCAGGATGGGTAAAATGGAGAAATGCTTCTGGTGTGTTGTGCGATAGAAAAATCTCATCCAAAATCAAAGGTAAATTTTATAAAACTGTAGTAAGGTCAGCGATGATATATGGTACTGAATGCTGGCCTGCAAAGAGAAAACATACAAATAAAATAAATATTGCAGAAATGAGGATGTTAAGGTGGATGTGTGGATATACACGAAAGGATAGAATGAGAAATGAGTATATCCAAAAGAAAGTTGGTGTTGCACCAATTGAGGATAAACTTAGAGAAAGTCGGCTTAGATGGTTTGGACATCTAAGTCGTAGACCGATTGAAGCTCCAGTTAGAAAAATTAAGTTATTGGATTTTGCTCATATACAAAGAAGAAGAGGGAGACTAAAGAAGACATGGCAAGAAACTATAAGAAGTGATCTTAGTTACTTAAACTTAGATAAGAATTTGGTAACTGATAGAGCGCAATAGAAACAAAGGATTCATGTAGCCGACCCCACTTAGTGGGATTAAGGCTTGGTTGTTATTGTTGTTATTATTCTTTTAATTGGGCAATTGCGAGGGACAACATTTTTTTTCTCATATGTATAGCTTTATGCTCTAGAGTTTAAAGTGATTATTTTCATCTATTTCTTTTTTAAAAAGATTTTTTTTTATGATAAAAAAAGAAACTAACTTTAAAAATTTAAAAATTGCTTTCCTCTATAAATCTCATTATACATTATTTTAATATTAAACAATTAATTTATTTTATATTTAATATATTTTTTTATAAATTAATTAGTCTTATTTTATATCTAAGATATTTTTTAATATAATTAATTTATTTTATTTTATTATATATATATTAAAAAAATTTATAAAATTTTTTCAAACTATTTTTTTGCTGCGATAAAAATAGTATGGAAAGTTAATGATTTTAAGAATTAGCGTAAGTTTTGCAAAAAAAAATTAAACATTAAAAAATAAAAAATTAATTACAAGAACGTTGAGAGAAAAAATACTTGGGTTCGGAGCTCCCGCCACGTCACATTTTCGGAACTGCTTGGTATAGATATAAATGTGCTTGTTATAGAGTTAAAAGTGATTGTTACACTGTGCTTGTTATAGGTGCTTGTTATAGAAATTTCTGTAACAAGCACATTTAAGTTAAAAGTACTTGTTTTATCAAGCTCCGAAAATATGACGTGGCGAGGAGCTTCGAACCCAAGTATTTTTCCATTGAGAGGGCCCGTTTGGATCAAGCCAAACGAGCCATGATATGCTTTTAATATGTTTTTTTTATTTTTTAATTAAAAATATATAAATATTGTTATATATTCTATCTCACATTTTATTTAACAACTTATAAATAAATAAATTTTATTTCATATTTCATCAAAATTCAGATTTGTCTTCAAATTTGTGTACAATGAAAATAAAAATAATCAGTTATATTAAAAATTATATAGAATATAAACTAAAATTAATTAATATATTAAAAATAATATAGGATCTAAAATAAAATTATTTTTTTATATTAAAAATAATATAGGATCTAAAATAAAATTATTTTTTTATATTAAAAATAATATAAATATATAATGAAAATTAATTTTAAATTATTTTTAAATTTTTACAATAAATAAATTATTTTGATTTTTTTCAAAACAAAAATAATTAGGAAATTATTTAAGAAGTCATGAAGGGTAAAAATGTAAATTTATAAAATAAAAAATTACTCAATTTCAAAAGTTTATCTTTTACCTCACTCATATTCTCAACGACCTCGTTGGCTGCCTTGATGTATGCCCGGCGGCGGCCCTCCGGCAGCGTGGCCATGGCGTTCTTAAGGTCGGCGTCGAGGTACGCCGACTTTAGCCGGATGTAGAACATCACGTACCGCCAGGACATGGTGTCGAGCATGTGCCGCATGTCTCGCAGCCCCTCCGTGGTCTGCCGGATGCGCGCCACCGCGTCCTCCGGCGAGAGCCCCGGCGAGAAGTACTTCTCCAGGATGAACGACCGGGTGCCCCAGCTCCCTGCCTGTGCCGGCGGCGGCGGCCGCCGGGCCTCCAGCATTGCCGACGCCAGCAGGGCTACCGTCGACATCACAGTCGGCCTGCGGCTTATCCTTGCCGATGCCGTCGCCGGCGAGGGCGAAGTCCGGTGGTGTTCGTCGCTTGATGAACGGATGCGGCGAGAGTTGAGGTTGGCATGGGTCAGGACTACGTGCTTGGCGAAGCTTCCCATTGAAGGAATCGGGAATTAACGTTGATCTTCGGAGGATCGGAGTGGTTAATTTCTTAAAGCCCGCAGCAGCGTTCGATAGAATCACGCCACCTGTCATGCTCTTATCTTCTTCTTGTCTGTTTGTGTTAGTTCCATTATGTTCACTAGAGTGTTTGGCCCAAAGATCGATAGTCTCTCGAATATATATTCAATTTAAGTTTATCGATAGTCATGGCCCGTGGTCGGATCAAATCAACTTTAGCTCGATCTCTATTTTCAAATATAAAAAACATAATCAGTTATAAAGTGGGAGTTAGCCACAAGTTTCTCATTAATAACTAAGAATTTTGTTACTATTTGTAGCCCATCGGTGATATATATAACTAAAATTATCACTATTATATTATTGCAATTTTTTTTTAATGATAAGTGGTAAGATATTGCCACTAATATTTATTTTGTACAATTTAGGTTTAAAATAGTAGCAAAAAATTTATTATAATTGTAAAAATTATCACTAATTTTTTTTAGTAATAACAATATATCATCACTAAAATATTATTATTAGTGGCACTCTAAGTAATCACTATTATGGTACTAATCCAAATATTAATGACGAAATTTATACTAACAATGCCAAGTTGTCAATATTATTAACTATCAGTGACCCCAACTTAATTATTTAGTCACAATAGCTTTATGCTAAGCACATTTCTTTTGACAATAGATAAAATATTATTACTAAAAATTAACATACACATTAAGTTAAAAATTAAAATTTAATATAAATATTTAGATTTTATTTTAGTAGCAAATATTTTACTGACAATGATATATCACTACTATTAGAAATTATTGGTGACTAAAATTACGTTTATCATAATTGATATGTACTAAATATATTTAATGTCAACATTTAAAATGTCACGAGAGAGAGAGTCTTAAATGTCAATATTATCTCTTTTAGAATTTAATATCATGTTTATTACTATTAATGATTAGATTTCAAGTCAATTCGACCATGGTTTAAGATAGAATTGAAGGTTTTTGATTTCATCTCAATCCGGTATAATATCTATTATTTGATCTTGTGGGTATGGTTAACTCATATTTAAATATTAATAAAGGCAATTTTTTAAAAAAAATATACTTGGAGGGCTTGAGTTGGATCAATTAAAGCTCTCAAGTCACCTTGAACTCAAATCGAATTGAGATGAGTCGGTCGAGCTTTGAGCCATGCCTGGTTCGGCTTGTACGTAGCTCATTCTCACCCATATAAGTAAGTTTGCATCTTGATCATGATTAATTCTCAATCTTTAGTTTGAAGATCTACTTATTTTTTATAACTATCTTTTTTTTGCAGTTTGATCGAATCTACATGCTTTTCATCCCTATGCAAGAAAAGATGCTTCCCAATCTTTCCAGCTTCACTTAATACCACAAATTCATCGATGAGATAGCTAGTCAAAGGACAACACCCCTTTGACTCCTTGGAGACCTCTTCCTTATCTTCAGCTTACTAATTGTCTTCTTCTTCGATGATTGCTTCCATTGCTCCTCCAGGTTTTTATTATTTGAGGTTTGCATTCTTCAAATTAATCACCGATCAACTTGAGTTAGATCTCTATTGTTGATGTTTGCTAAAGAAGATTAAAGTCATCTTTCGCTTTTTCACATTTTGAAAGTCTGATATTTAAAAAACTACCTCGTGTTTTAATGCTTGTCTTTTCTTTTTAGTCCTATATATAACTTGCACTAACTAATACAGGCTTACAACTCGTCACCTTCATTCTGTATAACGAACTATTCTTAGTTCACTTACCATAATAAATGATCGTTTAACTAACTTCTATTGCACAAAACTACTAGCATTAACATATTAATTAGCTTCTTTGTTGAAATTTCTAAGGCAAATTAATATGTTAGACATGTCTCACTTCTTTGAGCTTCAACTTGGCCCCCAAAAGGAGAATTCAACTTATATTTCTCCAATGCTTGCTATGTAGGTACTCCATATATATTATTTCAAAAAGTTAATATTTCCTTTGTACATAACACCAATTTTACATAAAAAATTCTAGTTGGTTCTGAAATTATTTATGGAATGTGTATAATATTACTTATGTTTACTCATATAATTAATTTTATTTCAAATTTTTTATAAATTTTAAAATTAAAATAATATATCAAAAATTATCTTTTATTTCTATTAAAAATAATCTCATAAACAAAGAACTCGGTCAGATACCAAAACATAATCGTTCACATATTTTATTGAATTTTAAGTATTATTTTTCAAAAATGAGGGTTAATTAAATGCATAGTTTTTTTGAGAGGCCAATGTGATCTCAAAAATAATAATAATAGCAGGCTTTCTAGTTAGAATTGGATGTTTCTAGAGAGTTCCAAACTGTAGGTCATGGATGCTAGTGCAATTTGATCTGCTGGTTTTTTAGGTCTCGTTTAGTTCAAAATTTTTTTTTAAATATAAATAAAAAAATTATTTTATTTTTTAAGTTTGATGAGAGAAAAATTTATTTTACTATTAGAAAATACGTAAAATATGAAATACTTTCAATTCTAATATTCATATTTGTATTATATGTGAAATAAAGTTGTTTTTTATAGTTGAAATTTGTGTTAAGCAAAACATTCGCCTCGAACCAAATGAGGCCTTTAAGGTATAAACTCTATTTTATATACAATAAATTTGCTTATAAAAAAAAAGAAAATATGGTTAAATAAAATCTAGTAGGGCTGTAAATGGACCGAGAATTCGATGAGCAACTCAATATTTAATTTAATAAAAACTTATTTATGTTCGATTTGTTAATATTAACAAACAAGTTTAGATATAATTTTAAAAGCTCGATAGGTAAATGAAGGAGTTTGAACATATTAATTAGTTTTCGGTTTGTTAATGCTTGTAAGTTATTCGTATGAAATTTATGAAGAAACTTGATTATAAAACTCGATATCATGATATTTTTTAGTGACTTTAATATATATTATTTATTAATAAAAAAATTCATAAATTATGATGATGTGCTTGTTTGTAAACACATTAACCTATAAAATTTATGTTCGTGAGCTCAAATATACATGAACTCGTTTGTAAACACATTAGAAAGCTCGTTTATAAATCATATGAACCAAAGGCTCAAACACACCCTTATGTTTATATGTTTATGAATTAAACTCGAAAAAAATCAAATTCTATTTTGATAAATGAACATAAATTTTAAAAAAAATAATTATAAATTTAAACAGATCACTACGCAGCTCAGCTCCGTCTATTTAATGCCTGAACGCCAAGTGGCACTTCTTCAACTCAAGAACAGTCAAAAACGGTTGGCGTGAAGATAACAGCCTCGGCTGCGTAGGTCAAAGCCCTTACATTCTTCTAAAAAAGCTGTTAGCCAGCAACGACCATAATAGGACCAAAACGAAATAAAAAAGAAAGCTAAAGAACTCTTTTGAAACAATAACAGCAAATTGTGCGCGCCAGCGGTCACGCACTGTTGACTTAGAAAACATTTACACTAAAGTAAAAGTACCAAAACGAAATAGCACCCAGCATTCAAACCGTCCTCGGTCTTCCCACTCATTAAAATCTTCAAACCTCCTGTAATAAAAAAAATAATAATTACCTACATGTTATATCATTTAATTTTATTTATATTTTATTATTTATTTTTAGTTAATTACATTATACACAGTCAAAATCTTACATACACACATTTGAGTTAAAACTTAATCAAAATTTATTTTAAAAAAAAATATTCTGTTAGTAAATTATTAAAATTATATTTTTACCCTTAATAGTACATATTTTTCTCTTCCTTAATACCACACTAAAGTGCTAATTTGTCCTAAAATCAATTTATATCGCAGATGTCTCCTTCCTTTGCTGCCACCTAAACATTAAGGTTTTAGGATTTTCACTCAAAATATATTTAAATATCCTTAAAATAATATAATGAACGGCTCAGATTTTTTATAATCTAACTATAATTAGGATATTGAAAAATTATAATTACTCATTATAATAAAAATAAGTTAAAATGTGTGTATGTAAGATTTTATAATATTTTGAGTGTGCATAGCGTAATTAACTAAAAATGGATGGTTAAGATATAAATAAAACTAAATAATGTGGTATGTAGTTAATTATCCCTAAAAAAAAATTTCCTCTATTTATAAGTCAATTTCAACTTAGTTCATGAAAATTAAAATCACAATTAAAAAAATACTAATTTAAATAATTATACTAATAAATAATTTTTTTTAATTATTTTACATAAATTTTAATATAAAAAATATTATTTTATTTCACATACTCAATAATTTTTAATAAAAATATTAACTTTATTTCACATTTTAAACCAAAATACTCTATTCAAGTATTATGGTTTAGAATTAAAATAAAATTGATATAAAATAAAGTTGATATTTTTATTAAAAATTATTAAATTTATGAAATAAAATAATATTTAATATATTAAAATTTATGTAGAATGATTATAAAAAATATTCAGTATTATTATTATTTAAGCTAGTACTATTTTAGTTCTGATTTTTATTCTCACGTTAAATTGAGCCTTAGAAACTTTTTATTAACATTCGAAAAAATGAAAGAAAAGTAAAAAGATGAATTTAATGAAATTCCATTTTGGAAGTTCTCCTTGCCCACTGAGAATGAATCTTTTTGGACATGTATAGTTGAGTATATTAAAATCTCAAAGTATTTTTATAACATATTATGTTGTAATTTAATTTTTGTATTCTTAATTTCATACATTTCAAAATACTTTTTGAATTGTCACATATCACAACAAATTAAGCTTGCCTCTATTTTTACGTTTACAAAATGTTCGTAGCATGTTCTAGGACCAGGAAGATCGAACACTTGAATTTCTCTTCTTTGATGTTTCCACGTTGAGCTCTTCCTTAGAAAGTCCTCTATCTCTTTTCTTGCTTTATTTCTATTTGAGTTCTTCAAGCTAGCTTGTCTCCTTATTTATATTGTGAATAATATCTAAACATTGATACTAAATCATAATATTATTTCACATTATCTATCTCAGAAAAACTTTTTTTATAAAATATATAAACCGTGTGCAAATTATCTATAATCTAAAGAAAATAATCATACTTCAAAATAAACACAATTTATGAAAAACAAGAAAAGCACAACATTTAAAAAAAAAGTTTAAGTTGGATATTAATTCGAATCACAATCGAAGCAACACCTGAAGGAGAGAAAAGAATGAGAGAAATGTTAGTGACTTCATGTGAATAAAAAAATGACTCTTCAACTAAAAATGAAGAAATATATGACTGATCTTACAACCTCTCACAATCATAAAAATCGATTGTAAGAAAGTTAAAGTGGCAATGTATTATAGCAGATTTGAACCACTAATAAAATGAAAAAACTATTTATGATTGTTAAAGATAGAAGATAAGAGATAAACGCGAGCAAATCCAAGAAATAAAAGGGAAAAGCCAGGCTTCCAAGAGATAGCAGAGAAAAATCAAGGGAGTTCGAGCAATCAATCTCTTTGAAACAAAAAACATTGAAGGAATGGAGATATCAAGAGGCATAGAAAATACCAAAGGGTAATGATAACATCGTCATTTTCAATGATTTTGATAGCGAGAGTTATAGAATGGCCAAAATGAGATTGTTAACGTGACTCGGGGATCTATGGTTAAAAAATCAAAAAGATGGACTTGCAAGATACTACTTCTAACTTCAGGGATGTGGATGTAATTTCCCTTTTATACAGAGGCTTTTTCTATTTAGTTAAACTGCCCTTGTTTTTTTAATGGTTCCGGTCCTCCGGTTCCGTTTCGTATGATTTACGCAGCCTTCAATTAAAAAAAAAAAAGAAAAAAAAGGAAAAAAAAGAAAAATAAAAAATAAAAAAAAGAAAAAAAAGAATTTTTATATACAGAACATAAAATTTATACGAAATTATGCATTTCACCATA
>JAEMOT010002615.1:41253-53606 GCA_019297695.1 Apostasia ramifera | reverse complement strand
GCAAGCCATGCGCGGAAGCCAGTGGGCGCCGGCACCGGCGCGCAGGGCGCCGCAGCGTTGCAGGTGCTCGAGCACAGATTCGCGCGTGAGGGTGGGGTACAATTATAATTTCACATTAAAAAAAATTATGATTTTTAATTAAAATTTTCATTTAAAGTAAACTGTTTAATTATATTTTATTGGAAGCTTTTTGTAAATGTTAAGGACCACAATGATCTATACAGTAAGTTTTGAGTATCTATCTGACATGTTTTCAAAATTGTGGACCTGTCTGGCAAGTCGAGTAAACCTCAGGGGCCTGAGTGAAATTACTCTTTTTTAATTTTAAATCAAGTTCAATTTAAGCTTGCTAAAATTTATTCGATTTTAAATTAATTTTTAAATTTAATTGAGCTTAATTATAAGTTTTATTTTTCCATAAAAATATTTATTATAGATCTTAAATATAATATTAAAAATTTAATTACAAATCTTACATATATATATTTATAATCTCATTTTTTTATATAAGTTATATAATATATTTAAATACATAATATTTCTCAATGAGTAAATTTAAAAATATATATTTATATACATATTGAGTTGATTTTGAATTGAATTAATTTTCTTTCAAAAAAATTAATAAAAAAATTAGTTTTAAACTATAAGAAATATCTAGTTGATCATTAACTAAGTAAGTTTCAATTTTTTCATAAAACTGCCTACTAATTTACATGCATCAATTTTTATTTACACATTAATCTTTTATGTTTTAAATTTTATATTTTGTAATTTTTGTTATGGTGAACTCAAAAGGTGTTATATTTAAAACATTAAATTGGGTGACATGCTAACTAACTATGGTGTGCGATACATAACTGTATTATAAATCACTGAATGAATAAAAAAACTCATTGTATGTGATGCAAAAAATTTTAATTTTTTTGAGTATTGTACATTAATTTTTTTTTTAAATATTACATCAGATATCTTTAAAGAAATATTTTTTATAAACAACACCGTTCAAATCAAATATTTATAAGCAATATTCTCAAGTCAAATATTTATAGACACTAATATTTTGAATGTAAATTTACATATGCTTCCACGCTAATTTCTATTTGCTATTTCTTTAACACAATTAGGGTTAATGTATGTAGTTAAGATCATATTTAGCATATTTAAAAAAAATTCACAATAATAGAATTATGATAAGAAAAAAAATCATAGCAAAAAAATAAAATAAAAAAATTTAGAGAAACAGAAAAGTAATCTAACCTGAGATAGATTAATCTTAAATTTTAATATTATATTAATGCTATATCATATTATTTAAAAAAAATATATTTAATTTTTAAATAAATTTTAAAAAATTATAAAATTATCAGTTAAAAAATAACATATAAATAATATAATATAATTTTATGATAATATTAAATTAAATTTCTTAGTTATATATATTAATTTTAATTAAATTAAAATAATAAATGACAAATAAATATTAGCATGAGAGTGCCATAAATTTATATTCAAAATAAGAAATGATGTAACTTTTAAAATAATTTTTTCTAGGATGACACACATAAATTTTTTTATTTAAAAAATAATTTTTTAATATGCATCAATTATCCATAAATTTTACAGACATTAATCATATTTCTCAACCGAGAGTCAAATTAATTTTCTATCATTCAGTATAATAATTCATATTTTTATCACGAATAACAAGGGACCAAATTTCTACACTTTCATAGAGTATAATATTCCAACCATTCTGAACAAATATCATATTTTTATCACGAAGAATTTATTTCATAGTCTAAAATGAAGAGGTTCATTGCCGATTTTCAGCCTGCACGACTCCCCTCTTGTCCTTCACATCGTATTACATCAATGACACCAATGCTGAAAGATATATAGGATCCACAATCAGAAACTAGCTGCCAAAGAGTAGGCCGGCGTTTTCGTCGAACCTCATCACTTCTGCATCGTCTTCGGCCACCCGACAGCAGGGTCCGGCCACAGTGATGCCTCCGGAGATCGAAATAGATCGTCAGAAGACTCCAAGGGCATGTCCTCCAACAGCTGAGAGTACTCCGCCATCAGAAGATGAGCCAAGGAGCAGGAACGCGGAAGCTCCATTGCCTTTTCCTCAAGCATCTCCACAGCCATTTCTATCCCATGGTCTTCCTCTTCATTAATTCTCTTCTTTGGTTGCCTCTTCTGGTAGATTCTACATAGCACCCATTCATCTAGCTACAAGCAATCCCAGCAAACAAAGCCAGTTACCACAAAATTAACAAGCTCAAGGAAGTAGAATTGAACTTACTAATTTGCCACTTACTTTCATTGATTTGTTTGCTCTAAGGTGGATGTGGGTTCCCCTGTTGAGGCGATACTCGTGCATAATCCAATCTGTCTTGAATCCCTTGGGTGGGCGGCCTTTGTAGAAAACAAGAGCTTTTTTGAGCCCAATGTACTGATTGTTGCTGTAAATGGCCTTGTCGGTTCCGGTGGCTTTCCAGTAGCCAGAGGTGGTGGCGCGGTTCGGACGAGCACCGTTGGGGTACTTCCGATCCCGCAAGGTAAAAAAGTACCACTCTCCTTCGCGCAACACCGATTTCCCTGCATCAAAATATATAAATTTAAAATCATAATTCAAAAATCTTAAAAACTCCTCATAATATGAGATGAGTGTTTGCGAGGCAAACCGGGCAAGTCCCAAGGATCAAATTTGTAGATATTGACTTCGGGGATGATCGGCACCGGGCAAGGCTGTGCCATCGCCTGACTTCGAAGGTAGAAGACGATGAGCTCCTCGTCGGTGGGGTGGAACCTGAATCCCGGGGGCAGCTCGTTATCCATCTGAAATCTCCGATTTAATTTACAGCAAAAATCAATACTGTAGAAGCTAGTAATGAAGATATGAAAGAGGAAGAAGATGGAAGATGAGTTCTAAAATGAAAGTAATAAGGCTCCTGAAATGCTACAGAACCTGAGCTCCGAGCCTCTGGCCCTTTTATAATCGCAAGCCTTCGATTTTTCTGTTCTGCTGAAAGTCTGTGGATAAAACCTTTGGATTTCGGAGGCCGAGGATTCCGAAATTTCGTACACAATATGTCTGGATCACGTAATCATGTTGCACGTGCCAAAATACCAAACAGCGATTCCAAGCGTGCCACAGTATCTCACCATTTTAGGTCTGTTGAAAACGGCGCTGTGATTGGGCAGAAATGCTGTACACTGTTAGTGCCCAACAGGTGTTGATTGGCCTGATCTTTGACGGAAAAGGCGATGGTACGACATGCGTGCATCTGCGGCAGATGGCAGGTGGCTGGTGCTTATCCTGCCACGTCACTTGCCGGGGGGCCTTTCTCCATTGGAACGCTTGCGCACGCGTGATTGCTGCCGGTTTGACGCGTGGATGCCTCTCATTAGCCAACCCAGAGTCCTGTTAGGCAAGGATGCCTCGTGGACAGTTAGACAGGCCCCACGTTTGGTTATCAAATCGTCGGGACGATCGGGACCGTCGGATCATTGAGCGGTTGCACATGCCGCTCGCGAGCCTTGAGTTAATTGGAGCACGAGGTTGATGACGTGGCGCGTGCGAGCTGACGTAATCTTTTAGGCGATAAGGGCTTCTGTAAGGACGACCAACTACGGTTCTCAAGCTTCGACTACGTGATAATTGACTTATTACTCATTAGTAATGGACATGTATAAATAAAAAAAAGGACAAATTACATTCAGGTTCTTGAGTTTAACGCTTAATATCATACAGATCTATATTTTTTAAATTATAACAACGGAGTTCCTGAGTTTTTAAAAATTATTAAATAGGTTTTTTTTATTTTTTTATTATTAATATATTTTAAATTTACCATTTTACNGAACCCGCCAGCAGCAGCACTCGTGCGCAGGATCGGGAGGAGAGAGAAGGTCAGGGGGTAAAATGGTAATTTTAAAATATATTAATAAAAAAAATAAAAAAAAATTATTTGATAATTTTTAAAAATTCAGTCATCGATGTTATAATTAAAAAAAATGTGAATTTCTGTGATATTAAACATTAAACTCAGGACTGGTGTAATTTGCCCAAAAAAAAAAAAAAATGTTGGGCACATGGCTTCATGCAATTGGCTGGTGGAAAAGGGCAGTATTTTTCAGTTTGAAGAAACTGAGGAATTCTTCTCTATAGGAAAGAAATACTATTTTAAGGTGAAACGACAACCATGAATGGGTTAAAAATATCATTGCACCATCTAATATTAACGAAAATATCCAATAAAATAAATTTTTTGAAAGTTATTTTGGTTGAACGTTCAACTTTGATTAATCAGTTGAATGATCAAAGACAAAATGTCGTTTGGCTGATCAGTCTTTTGGATCGATCAACTGATTAATAAAAGATCATACATCTATTAAAGTTGTTTGAAATGTAGCTATTGAGTTTTCAATGATTATTTACTTGATAGATCAGTTAATTAATCAAAGACAGTTTTGAAATAGTTTTTACTATGTGTTGGAGTATTTTTCTATATAAATAATGAAGATGCTTATAGACTTTCTTTTAATAATTATTGAACATTTTTTACCTAGTTTAAAGAGAGTGAGAAAGAGAGCTAGTATTTTAAAAGTAATTAAGGCAATTAATTGATGATCAAAAGGTGATTAAGGCTCTCAAATGCTCACAGTTGATCTACCCTCTCCAAGCTCTTCAAGATTCAATCTTAGGAAGGAGAGATGTTAGTTTGTCTATAATTATTATATATTCTTGTGTTGGCTTCAGACTTTCTTTTCTCTTTCGCTAGTGAAGATGATCTCTAATTAGTGCAGGGGAGGCAAAATATGATCCGCCATGAACCCGACTCAAGAATTTTAAGTATTGTTGATGCAAAAAATGCACCACCACAGAGAGAAATGAGACGGCAATTTTTACGTGAAAACCCGAGTGTCCGGGGGAAAAACCACGACGCCGTCCAGGCAATTTGAATCCACTAATCCCATTTCCTCTTACAAAGCTTGGGGGTCTCTAATGGGAGACCAAAAGAGTACAAGAGAGAGAGAGGGTAGAGAAAGAGTGGCCTCCTCTGAGAGAGCCTGAGTCCCCTTTTATAGCCTGGGGAGGAGGGGATACAATAGGTACGGTCTGTCACATCTGACACCTATTCCTACAAAGGACGATTAGGGAGTAGACTCTCATACTGTCTTAAATGCTAAGTTGACATAGTAGTACGGAGAGTACGATCTGGTGATCTCTCTAAGCTGCTGTTGAGCTGCTCTTCGACTTGGGGATGCTGTTGAGCTGCTCTTTGACGTGGGGCTGTCGTTGAGCAGCTGTTTGGCAAGGAGCTGCTGTTGAGTTGCTGTTTGGCAAGGAGCTGCTGTTGAGCTGCTCTTCGACCTGGGGCTGCTGTTGAGCTGCTCTTTGGCAAGGAGCTGCTATTGAGCTGCTCTTCGACGTGGGGCTGCTGTTGAGCTACTCTTCGACGTGGGGCTGTCGTTGAGCAGCTGTTTGGCAAGGAACTGCTGTTGAGCTGCTCTTCGACGTGGGGCTGTCGTTGAGCAGCTGTTTGGCAAGGAGCTGATGTTGAGCTGCTCTTCGACATGGGACAAGGGATGTTAGAGAAGGTTCTAACACGTCCCCCTCTAGAGCATAACGTGCATTGTTGTACGTGCTAATACTGATTCAGTGGACTTCAATGGAGAATAGCTCCTCATGGTTGAGCTGCTTCGTGGAAGCTGGAGAGAAGAGCTGTTAGAAGAGAGTTGTTCGACGAGGGGTTTTAGAGAAGAGATTACTCCCTATAGTCATCAGCTCGTCGAGGTTGAGCTGCTTCGTGGAAGCTGGAGAGAAGAGTTGTTAGAAGAGAGCTGTTCGACGAGGGGTTTTAGAGAAGAGATTACTCCCTGCAGTCGTTAGCTCGTGGTTGAGCTGCTTCGTGGAAGTTGCTAAGAAAAGCTGTTAGAGGAGAGCTGTTCGACGAGGGGTTTTAGAGAAGAGATTACTCCCTGCGGTCGTTAGCTCGTGGTTGAGCCTTGACTCTCAGTCGCCGAGCTGCTATGGTCGTAAGCTGGGAGTTCGAGAAAGGGTTTTAGAGAAGGGATTACCCTTGACTCTCAGTCGCCGAGGCGTCATGATCGTGAGATGGGACCTTGAGAAGGGGATTGCCCTTGACTGCCCGTCGCCGAGCTGCCTTGACCTTGAGCCGGGACTTTGAGAAGGGGTTTTAGAGAAGGGGTTACCCTTGACTCTCAGTCGCCGAGGCGTCATGATCGTGAGCTGGGACCTTGAGAAGGGGATTGCCCTTGACTGCCCGTCGCCGAGCTGCCTTGACCATTAGCCGGGCTGCTATGGTCGTAAGCTGGGAGTTCGAGAAAGGGTTTTAGAGAAGGGGTTACCCTTGACTCTCAGTCGCCGAGGCGTCATGATCGTGAGCTGGGACCTTGAGAAGGGGATTGCCCTTGACTGCCCGTCGTCGAGCTGCCTTGACCATGAGCCGGGACTTTGAGAAGGGGTTTTAGAGAAGGGGTTACCCTTGACTCTCAGTCGCCGAGGCGTCATGATCGTGAGCTGGGACCTTGAGAAGGGGATTGCCCTTGACTGCCCGTCGCCGAGCTGCCTTGACCATGAGCCGGGACTTTGAGAAGGGGTTTTAGAGAAGGGGTTACCCTTGGCTCTCAGTTGTCGAGGCGTCATAATCGTGAGCTGGGACCTCGAGAAGGGGATTGCCCTTGACTGCCTGTCGCCGAGCTGGCTTGACCATAAGCTGGGACTTCGAGAAGGGGTTTTAGAGAAGGAGACCTCACATAGTGAGGGTTTTAGAGAAGGGAATCTCACGTAGTAAGGTATCGGTCCTGCGTGAGGGCACCACTGTTGATGCAAAAAATGCACCACCACAGAGAGAAATGAGACGACAATTTTTACGTGAAAACCCGAGTGTCCGGGGGAAAAACCACGACGCCGTCCAGGCGATTTGAATCCACTAATCCCATTTCCTCTTACAAAGCTTGGGGGTCTCTAATGGGAGACCAAAAGAGTACAAGAGAGAGAGAGAGAGGGTAGAGAAAGAGTGGCCTCCTCTGAGAGAGCCTGAGTCCCCTTTTATAGCCTGGGGAGGAGAGGATACAATAGGTACAGTCTGTCACATCTGACACCTATTCCTACAAAGGACGATTAGGGAGTAGACTCCCATACTGTCTTAAATGCTGAGTTGACATAGTAGTATGGAGAGTACGATCTGGTGATCTCTCTAAGCTGCTGTTGAGCTGCTCTTCGACTTGGGGATGCTGTTGAGCTGCTCTTCGACGTGGGGCTGTCGTTGAGCAGCTGTTTGGCAAGGATCTGCTGTTGAGCTGCTCTTCGACGTGGGGCTGCTGTTGAGCAGCTGTTCGACTTGGGGCTGCTGTTGAGCTGCTCTTTGGCAAGGAGCTGCTATTGAGCTGCTCTTTGACGTGGGGCTGCTGTTGAGCTGCTCTTCGACGTGGGGCTGTCGTTGAGTAGCTGTTTGGCAAGGAGCTGCTGTTGAGTTGCTCTTCAACATGGGGCTGTCGTTGAGCAGCTGTTTGGCAAGGAGCTGCTGTTGAGCTGCTCTTCGACGTGGGGCAAGGGATGTTAGAGAAGGTTCTAACAAGTATAGATCATGAATTTTGGAAAAATTATTCTCTTTGGCGAACCAATGGATGTGCGCTCCCCACTACTGATGTGGCATTTCCTATCGGTTGGTGGAACCCCATAAATGTTCTGAACTTTGACTCACTTATTAAGTAGGCTGAGTTTAGGTGTTATATAATTGGGTTAGATCAGGTTCTGGTTATCGTTTTATGAACATTTGTTCTTTATTATTTAGGTCAAGTTTGGGTCATTGACCTTGACCTATTTTAATAAACAGGTTGGATTCTGGTTGAGCTATTCGAGTTGAGTTTAGATCAAACTATTCAAGTCAGGTTGAATTCAAGTTCGGGTCGAACGTACCTGACCATCAACCCATTTTGCAACCACTAAATTAGGCAATTAGAATAGGTATTTAATGAATTATTCACACTAGCTGTGAAGAGGGTCCCTTAGGTTATATTATGTCATTTGTTATTCTCGCAAATGAAGAGAAGAGGATGATTGTATTGAGTTTGCTTCATATTCCAGTTAAGAAGTGTTTTAGTGAATAGTTGAACAATTTACCTTTGGGCCGAGGATGTGGGTATTATAAATTATTGAATCTTATTCTATTGTATGATCCTTTAATTGTGCCTTCTGTTTACTCGTACATTTTATTATTACTTCCTCTTGCATTTAATTTATTGTTAACTTGTGTGTTTAAGTTAATTTAATTGTGTTATAAGTATTATAAATTAATTTTTAATTAGAGTCTATTCACCCTCTTCTTTAGACTTATACGTAAATCCTATAAAAATAAAGTTAATTTTAATATTAAAAATTATATTATATGTAAAATAAAATTACTTTTTAATGCTGAAAATTATATTAAATTATGAAAGTAAAAATAAAATTCATAGTATTTTTTATGAATTTAAAATAGGGATTGTTACATTTGAGCCTTTAGGATAAACTTTATATTTCACGCAAGTTCACCAAATCTAAATCATTTTATCTAGATCTCTCTAGCCCAACAATTATTCTGCGTGAATTCTTTTTTACAAAATCAGTCAATTTTATCTATCAAGTTATATTTATTTATTTAAAAAATAAAAATATTTTTATATTTATAATTATTATTATAGCCTAATATAATGAGAAAATATATTTAGTTCATAACAGTTATTTAAAATATTTAAATGTATTTTTTATTAAAAAAATATATTAACACTGTGGTCTGTGGTCTCACACAGAATAATTTATTGGCAGTAAGAATCTGTTGAAATATTTTGATTTTCGTAAAACTGCGAGAAATATAATATTTCAAGACTTACCACGTTGGGAATAATGTAATTATTTCTTTAAAATAATAGTAAAAACAAATTAAACTCTCCATCAAAAAAGAAAATTTAAACTATTTTGAGCTAGAACTAAAGTCAACGATGGAAATGGACACTTTCATGAAGCCACGTCAGCTGACATGATCTTATTATTATTATTATTATTATTATTATTATTATTATTATTATTATTATTATTATTATAATAATAAAAAAATTTTTTGCTAAATTTTTGGGATCTATGGGACCGAGTACTGTATTTAACACTGAACCAAATGCCTTTTCAATCTCAAGTCAATCTTTTTTGGTATCTACAGGTTCTAAAATTGATTTACATTGAGATTATAAGAAAAAAAAAAATTCCATACTAAAATAAAACAATTATTTCGTTGGCCGGCCAATAGGGAGGCATTATGTTTGCAATGGGGCGTTAAATCTCAGTCGTATACGTGATATTTGAAGGCTCACTCTACTTGTTATCATTTACGATATGTCACTCATGAAGTCTGTTTTGCAGATCACTAATCTGGCCCACAATGATCGGGCATCCGTAGCCTTAGTAACATCGAAGATGATGGTTAAAGCTACAGCATTTTTCAGTAATATTGGCCACGAGAATTTAAGCTAAAACATCTTCTAAAACATCAGGAATGAGGATTTAGCTACCACATTCTCCTCAATATTGAGCACGATGCTTGAGCAGCATCCCCATAATATTGTCCCTGATATTGTCTGGCTCCGACTGTCGCTTTCAGAGCGCCCTATCAGCATTGTTTCCAATTTTCACGCATCGCGAAGATCAAGATGCCGCATGCTCCAGCTACTACGAATTCCCATGAGTCGTGCAGAATAAGAAGTCGCATGCTCCTCCCACTACTGGTGGTTTCTCTGGAGGCCGACAGCGGTGGGACCGTCGGTATGGGCTCAAACAAAACTATTCAGCATCTCATTGTAAAGATTCTGCTGAACTCCACTACCACTCGCCTATAAATTATAAAAACTAGAAATTCTAAAAAAAAATATTAAAATTTAAATATAAAACATAAAAATAGTAAAATAAAATAAAAAATAAAATAAATATAAAAATAAAATATAGCAGAGGTTGATGTATAGGAATTTCTCCCTAAATCACCTTAAATTCTTATGTGCTTTTCTAGATGATCGCTATTTCTCTAACACTGATTCTAGGCTAGAAATGTTACGTGCCACTGATTCTCGAGATTTTTCTCTTCTTTCCGTCAACAATATATATAGAGAGAGGGTTTAGGGTTTCTAAAATATTTTACTGAAATTTATAGTTAATATATTTTTCATTGGAGTTAAAAAGTTGTTCTCAACTTTCCATTTTGCTAATATTCATATTGCAATGTACATAAATTTTATGACCAAATAATAGATTTTGCTACTATAAAAAATCAAGATATTTTAAATTTGCCATTATGTGAGGGGCAAGAAATATTTTGATATTGAGTATAAGAAGATAGTTATGCAGCCATATATAGACATAGGCTGAAGTTTATTAAGCTAATTAAATCTTGCATTTTTTAAAACTTTTCCATCAATTTTTCAGTGGTGTTCATATTTTTCATGATCTTAAATTTTCATTTATTTTTTTAGATTAAAATTCAATTTCTACAAGAATAGAGCAATTAATTAATTGAACTTCCGAAGATAAATTAGCTTTGAAAGGGATGATTGATTTGATTTTTTAAATTTGAATGTACAAATTAAGGTTGATAATAAATGATTCTAACATATTTTTATAAAATTTTTACTTGATTTTCAACACAAAATTACCTAATGTAATAAGGTCATTGTTAACCCGAGTTAAGTTAGCCCGAAAGTCAAAATCTTCCCGTTCTTAATTTTTAAATCTAATCTAAATATACAAATTTTCTGGTGTTTTCTTGTAGCCTAGTGGGGAGAGAGAATTGCTATACCCAGGTCGAAATTATATAAATATAAATATAAACATATATTCATATAAATATATATATATATATATATATATATATGTTTGTTGAGGGAAAAATTGATTACCTCAAGGTGAGCCGACACATGGTAGCTTAAGGTTAATTTGTCTATTAGCTCTTCAATGATATTTTCGAATGATTCGAGAGTTTTGATTGAATTGGATCCCAGAGTCAAATAACTAGGCATTGGCCAAATAATATTAGTTGAACAGAGTATCCAAACTGTTCCCTTACTAGTCAAATTATAAGTCATTCCTCTATTGTATGATCTTTAGGTCACAGGCAAGGGAGAGGTGATCATTATTAAACATGATTTTACTGTAGCTATGAGGAGGCTGCATAACTGCCCTTGCCACAGAGCCGCAGCGATATTAATAAAGTCTATTTAATCCATACATCAACACCCTCTATTCTTCTAGCATAAATAGTTATATTATAATGGAGGGAGACATTTGGAACTTAAGGTATTATAATACTAGAGGACTGTTCGACTCATGTTTAGCTCTTCGCCTCTATCCAATCTGTTTTATTTTACTCGCTCTACTTACCGGTATTCGCCCTTCAGAAAATGCAACAGATCCATCCTCTTTTTCATTACATTTTTTAAATAACTTTTTGAAAGATCATTACTTCTCTCCTACATCTAAAACGCGCCCTTATTTTATTTCTTTCTCGTTAATTCTACTTTAAAACTTTTATTGTAACGACCTCGGTTTTTACCTCAGCCGTTACCCAATTTCTTTTTTTTTTTTTATTCTCAAATAAATTCACTATATCTTAATATAAATCTGTCCTTAATATACAATTAGTACATTACACCATAAATAATTATAAAATCCTGAACACAAATAATCTAAAATAATCTTCTAATTGTCTCTCACTCATGCCTCTTATGCTTATGCTAAACCTGTAAAAATAGTGCCGAAAACGACATCAGTCCACCAATAGGACTCAGTAGGAGATATCAACTAGCTATGGGCTACATAAAATATTAATAGGATTTCATGATCACAAATTTATTATTTTGAGATTTAAGAGAATTATTATATGCATACACAACAATATTCATGAACTTATATCAAATGAATAAATAGCATGATAACAATGACTGATAATTATGCTTAGTTAAATTGTATAACAGAAGATATCAAATAAGAATTTATAACATAAATTCTATCAAATAAATGAGCATGTATATCATGAGTTTCTTATGAACAATTGAACAGTATAAATGCATGATAGATAATTAGCACAATACGAATACTAAACATAAACAAGTGCACATAATAATTATAATGTACACATGATAACAGAACAAATATAAAAATATAATTAAAGAATAAGTTCTCTTTTAATTAATTTCTTTTACTCTTTTGGGCCCGTGATTTCTCGTACTACGCCTCAGCTGCCTTTTACATATTTGGGGATCGTCATCCCCTAGCCCCGTAGGCAATAGTCCATAAT
>JAEMOT010002615.1:20840-39499 GCA_019297695.1 Apostasia ramifera | reverse complement strand
GAGAGAGATGAATCGATGTGTGAGAGGAGAAAAATATTATTTCCTCTAATAACTCAATCTAAGGGTAAATCTGGTATTTCTTCCAAGGCTAAAATTAAGGGATAATTAAATCTCATAAATTCAATTTTAAATAATAATAACAAATCATCCTTTAACCTATAACCATATCCCTTAATTATCTCCAATTTTGATAAATATCTCATGACAATTTTAAATCAATAAATATTCAAATAAATTATGAGATATTAAATAAATTCAAATTTAAATCAATAAAATAATTTCCTAATATTTTTCTTAATATTTTTAAATAAATACTAAATCTTACAAAAATTATTTTTACATCTAATATTTCTTTTATCATTCTTTCTTGGTCATTTTTTGAGATCAAATAAATCAAAGGTATCACCTAAAATTTCTACTATATTTTTTATGCCAAAATACCGTAAATATTATTTATCACCCAAATTTATATATACAATTCTAATTTATAATACACAATAAAATCTAAATTTTCAGGATGTTACATTTATTCTCTCTCACACACACATATATATATTTATATATAATTTTCATAACTTGAGCTATAAATCAACATAACTTTGATAAATATGTTCTTTGAGATCAACTGAACAAATTATATAAGTTGGATGGGTGAATACTATGATTATAGCCGAGTTTTTTTAATAAAGTTATCTAATTAACTTATTCTTGATTATCTTCCATCATCGAGCAAAAAGAAATAAATTAAAAGTTCTTTTATCAAAATTAGCACATATTTTTTATATTTAGCTTTAACTATTATTTTAATAATTAGTAGATGTGTATTAAAAAATTTAATTATATTTTTAGTATTCTTAATTAAATTTATATTATACTAATTAAAGGTAAACAATATTAAATTTATAAAATTTTAATTACTCAAAAATTATAATAAATGTGTTGATGAATTGAATTGAGTAAGTCATTTATTAAAAGTTTGGTAGGGATTTTAAAGCTTAACTCATTTAATAAATAAGTAAAATTTAAATAAAGCTTAAATGGCATAAATCAAAAATAAATAAATTGACCTAAATCTGACTAATCAACCAGGATTGCCAACTCCTAGTTTTAGTTACACTTTTGTTAGCCACATAACAAACAAAAAATAAAATAAAAAAGAGATAATTACCTACATGCCACACAATTTAGTTTTATTTATGTCTTACCCATCCATTCTTAGTTAATTACGCTATGCACACTTAAAATATTATAAAATCTTACATACACACATTTTAACTTATTTTTATTATAATGAGTAATCATAATTTTTTGATAACCTAACTATAATTAAATTACAAAAAAATCTGAGCCGTTCATCATATTATTTTAAGGATATTTAAATATATTTTGAGTGAAAATTCTAAAACCTTAATGTTTAAGTGGCGGCAAATGAAGGAGACATCTGTGACGTGAATTGATTGTAGGACAAATCAGCGCTTTAATATAGTATTGAGGAAGAGAAAAATATGTACCATTAAAAATAAAAATATAATTTTAATGATTTAGTAACATAATTTTTTTTTCAAATAGATTTTGATTAAGTTTTAACTCAAATGTGTGTATATAAGATTTTGTAATATTTCGAGTGTGCATAGCGTAATTAACTAAGAATGGATGAATAAGGCATAAATAAAATTAAATTGTGTGGCATATAGGCAATTATCTCAATAAAAAAATTACATATTATATACAAATATATATATATATATATGTATATATTTATATTTATACTTATATTTATGCACACACTCTCTCTCCCTTAATGATTCATCTATTGAATTGAAGTTAATGAAAAAATTCTGATCAATTAAATTAGATAAACTTTAAAAGAACCATAGGTATTAAAAAATTGAAAAAATAATAGACCTTAAGTATTTGAGACAAAATCAAAATACTATTTTAGAATATATTTACTTAGATGAAATGAAAATAAAAGATATATAAGAAAATCGAATAATAACAAAAGATATATTCTATGAGAGGGGAAAATTTAAATAGCAATTTAAAAATCAAAACTTTAAAAATGCCAATACGTTTAAATTGCAGTTATATGAATCTTTTCTATTTATTATATATCGATAATTTTTTTGCCATTTTTTGACATATTTTTACTTCAAAAATGACCAAAGGGTTGTTAGGGTACGTGCATAACCCGAAAAATATTAAGAATTTTAAGGCAATGTTCTCAAATTCGAATTATCTTTATTTTAATGAAAATTTTTATTTTATTAAGATGCTAGCAAAAGACGAAAAAATCGTTTATCTAAAAACTAAAAGATCTTAAAATTTTTTTTTATAGATTAAAATATCTTAAATTTGTGCTATCTTATTACTATAATTTTTAAGTGAAATAAAAAATTATAATATTAAATATGAAATAAAAAAAAGATAGCCTGTGACAACCAGAGTAACTGAAATTTCAAAAGATTAGAATAAATTTTAAAATGTTGTTCAATTATTAATTATATCAGTTTAAAAGATCCAGTACTAATTGGTTTATTTTTTAATTTGCCTCAGAATAACTACATTCCTCGTTTAGTTCAAGAAGAGATTTTCATCTAACACAAATTTTAATTATAAAAATTAATTTTATTTCACATCCAATACAAATACGAATATTAGAATTAAAAATATTTCATATTTTACATACTTTCTAATAGTAAAATAAATTTCTCTCTCATTAAACTTAAAAAATAAAATATTTTTTTTTCATTTAAAAAAAAAAGCTCGAACCAAACAAGACGGAGGGTGACAATTTTTGATCATGCTTATAAACTCTACCCGGCTTAATTGGTGTGGATGATATAGGTACAGATCATAAACAAGTTAACCCGAATAAAAAGTGAGCAATCGATTACGATCACTAATGACTCATTTATCAAAATTAGTATATTTTTTATTGTTAATTTTAATGTTAATTATTTGATATGTATTACAAAATTTAGTTATATTTTTAAAAGATTTAATTAAACTTTATAATTATATTAATTTAAATTAAAAATATTAAATTTATTAAATTTTGATACTTCAAAATTTATGATAAACAGGTTGGTGGTTCTAGTCGAGTAACCTATTTATTAAGTATTCTGCATGAGTCTTGATGATTGACCCATTTAATAAATGATCGATTCTGAGTTAAACTTAAATGAGTCAAATCAAAAAACGAAGTGCTCAAACCCAACCTGCTAACCCGAATTACCACATAACTAAATTTGATAGACAATTGAAACTCAGACTTCTCGTTTGGACATTGACCCATTTGGATTTTAATTTATTAAAAAAAATTAAAATTTATTTTACATTTAATTATATACAAACTTCAATATTAAACAATCACTTTTATTTCACATTTAACAAAATTTTTAATAAATTAATCAATTTTATTTCATATTCATCATAAATTGTATTATAACTAACTCACATACATTTTTTTAACTAATTCATTTTATTTTATATATATTTTTTTTTAAAATTATAAATTCTTTTAAACATTTTTTATCTCCAACTAATTACAGCTTATGCCACATGATTAGTTTCATACAAAGAGCATTAAATCAATTTTAGAAGTCGTGGACACTAAAAGATATTGACTTGAGATTAAAAAATATTTAATTTAATGTTACTTTAATATTATATTATATTATTTTGAGAAAATAATTATTTAATTTGATTATATTTTTAAAAAAAGTTTTAAAAATATGACTGAAAAAAATAATATTTAGATACAATGACATCTAGATAACATGACATAATATCAAGATAATATTTTCTGAATTATAACGTAGCTAGAGACTCAGGCGAAAAGATTGTGACATTTATGTGGAATTAATTAAAAAAATTAATTTAAAAGTAATTAAGGTAAACTATATTATTTGCTATAATGTTGAGCCTTATAAGCTAATTAATACAAGTTAGCTAGTAAATAGTAATGGAGTGGCCGGCAAGAAGGGGGACCTCTGAGCTCTATCAGCCTAAATGCTGCACTCGGGTCCCTGCCATATCCCTCCTATTTTTTATGGCATAAAAGTTTTTTNTAATATATTTTTTTAATAAAATTTATATGTAAGTATTTAAAATAACTATTATAATTTAAGTATTTTTTTCTTAATATCTTAGAGTATAATAATAATTATTATAAATATTAAACATTTTTTATTTTTAAATAAATAAATATAACTTGATGGATAAAATTTACCAATTTTGTCAAAAAAGAATTCATGTAAAATAATTTTTAGGTAAGGGAAACTCAGATAAAATGATTTTGATTTTATGAACTTATGTGTTTACTCTAAGAGTCCAAATGTAACTACTTTTATTTTAAATTCATAAAAAATACTAAGTTATTTTAATATTAAAATAAATTTATTTTATATACAATATTATTTTAAATATTAAATTAATTTTATTTCTCATTATATATATATATATATATTTAAATATTAAAATAATTTTATTTCACATTAAATTAATATATTTGGTTAAATTTTATTAATTAACTTAAAAACAACCTCCCAATCAAACAAAAGTCAGGGTTGCTTTTGACTCAAAAAAATTTTCTTCACAAATTAAAATAATAAATAATTAATTATATACCAATTGTTGCATAAATATAAATATAACTATTTTATTTCATATTCTACATAATTTTTAAAATAATTATCAATTTTATTATGTATCGTATCTAACTTTTAAGAGGGGAAAGAATTATGGACTGCAAATTTCAGAAGCCTACAATTTGCCCTTACTTTTTTCAAAATTCGCAAATTTTTCTAAGGCTACAAATAGCATTTGAGTTCCTCTGGTTTGCTCTCATATACGTATAGATATTTTTAGTTTTTAAATTAAGCAAATTAGTTTACCGATCTGAATAAAGTGCAAATCGGTCTTTTCTTTAACAGATATTATTATAACCATATCTATGAAAATAATTGTCTATGCAGTAGTATTGGATAAGGAATATTATCGAACAACTACTACTACCAAAAAAATTATAAAAATCAGTTAACTTTTTGTTATAAAAGTAATATTTGATATCAAAAAAAGACTTAAATATATTTTTACTTAGTGGAACAATTTTCTTAGTGGAACAATTTTCTCAGGGGATGTTTGGTTTAATGTTATCTTGACGCTATGTTATGTTATCTTGACGCTATGTTATGTTATCTAGAGAAAATAATTATTTGGTTTAATAATATCTATAAATAATTTTTTATAAGATTATAAAATTATTAGTCAAAAGATGACATCTAGATTACATAACATAATACTAATATAACAATGAACCAAATGTCCCCTTAGTTCAAACATTAGAGAGATTTATATATATATATATATATATAAGGGCAAATAAGAGAAAATCAAATGATATTTAGCCTTTTTCTAATCTTTAATTTAAGTTCAAAAACTTTTAAATTGAGCTACATCTTCAATTTTTCATCTTTGATTTGTTTTCTATGTGCTAGATTGGCCTCCTTAAGTTCACATAATGATCATTATAACTTAAAATACTATTATATATTATTTTTCATTTTCATTGTGAGGGAAGGCGTGTTAATGGTGCAAGCAAGAGAGTGTGTAGTCACAATAGAGATGAGGAGTTAAGGAGGATGGCCCCTTTACGGTCTCCTTTTATTTCAGCTATTTATACTCCTCATCCCATGGTCCCTCATGCAATATCATGTTTCCTTCAGAGCTCCCCTCAGTTTTATTTATTTTGCATATTCTGTTCATATTGTCAATAACTTAATTCTCGATCCGAAAATCATGTCAACCACGTAGACACCTTTAGTTTTATCGAGGCAGCTCCTCTTACGGATTAAATTGCTTGTCGAATTCTTAGTCCTCATATTGAGATATTTCATACTTTAATTTTAGATAGCTGTGTGACTTAGATACATTCTAATAGGTCATCTATCTCAATATTACTCTAACCTAAGTTTATTTAACTACGAAGTTTTTATCATTAGCTTCATAATTTTGCCCAAGAAGGCATCTTAATGATTTGAGATCACGTTATTTGTTACTTTTCTTTATTTTTCGATATAGTATGATTCATCGTATACCTCTCTCTCCACTTATTTTCTAGCCTAGAAGCTTGCCAGGAACTATATTTTACTTTAGTAATTTTTTTCTTTTAGAACACCGCCTAGTGATCACTCACCGCCCTCTTCGGCTACATGCATCACGATGTTAGAATATGATATTATTCTTAAGAAATAATAGTCTTTGACATGCGAGTTTATTTATTTTGCAATGTGAAATTCTACATAGTTGTTTTTTTTTTAAAAAAAATTCTATAAATAAATGAGAGATATCAGTGTTTGAATTTGAGACCTACATTAAGTGACTACAAATCAATCAAAAATTTTAAATTTGTAGGTCATAGTTTAAGAATAATTTTATATTTTAACGTTCGACAACAACAATTTTGTGTACGCAGTTTGGATCAGTGTCCGCATCAATATCTTTTACATCATCAAAATATATTTGATCATCATTTAATTTGTAATTATTATTTGATCTCCCCAAACTAGTAGAAGGAATGAAGAAACAAGAAGTTTTTGTCAGATCTCAGAATTTGCTCCAACAAAATTGTGGATAGTTTTATGGATGATGGAGATGTTCAAAGTTGCTTCCTGTTTGTTTTGGTTTAATTTCAAGTTAATATATTATTTTTCATAAACAAATGATGTAATTATTTATATAAAATTATACATAAATTTTAGGATAAATCATATAGGCCCATAAGATTACCAATAATGTTCACCATTTTGATGAAACTGTATAATTATATATTTGACATACGCAATAACATTATGACAGTGAGTTTGTTCATTTGAAAGGAATTAGTAGCCTTGTAAAAAAATTAATAGAAATAAATAAATATGTTATTTATTCATTAGTCTGTTTGCTTATAAAATTAATATTAACTCTTCCAATTGCCATTACAATCATAAAAAAGATATTTTTAGTAACGAATATTGTGAAGCATCAATTGCGAAATAAAATGCGTGATCTCTAGATGAATAATTAATTGGTTATCAATAATATGTTGACTTTACAATGCTTTTAAAATATAAAAACTAATCGAAGTTAATTGTAATATTATTTTATTATATTTTAAATTTTCATAAAATTATTTTTATTAGTAAGAATTTAAATTTTTTTATATTTTTGTAATTAAAATAATTTTAAATTTTATAATATTATTCAAAATAATTTATTAAACTCCTGATTCTTAGTCTTGGCTCCACCACTATATATATATATATATATAGCATTTTTATATTTTTTTTATAGTAATGCTATTTACCGATTTTTTTTTTTTTTTTTTTTTTTTTTTTTGATGAGAGCTATTTACCGAGATTGGAGTAGGGAAAAGCCGCCAATGAATGCCAACACAGAGAGCTGTCGCATGTGCAGCCAATTAATTGATGGATGTTACGCATTTAATGTATATGAACAATAATTAGCTACTGTGGCTGAAGGGGTAAGTGTTTTAATGAGTATGTTTGGATTATGATAGAATAATTTATAGTAGAAGTTACATATATTAATATTATTATTATTAGTTTTAATTGTATGTTAAATTTTTTATTTTTTTATTAGAATAATTACTTACATGTCATACAATTTAGTTTTATTTATGTCTTACCTATCCATTCTTAGTTAATTACGCTATGCACACTCAAAATATTATAAAATCTTACATATATACATTTTAATTTATTTCTATTATAATGAGTAGTTATAATTTTTCAATAACCTAACTATAATCAAATTACAAAAAATATGAGCCGTTCATCATATT
Organism: Apostasia ramifera; assembly: GCA_019297695.1. Taxonomy (NCBI): domain Eukaryota; kingdom Viridiplantae; phylum Streptophyta; class Magnoliopsida; order Asparagales; family Orchidaceae; genus Apostasia; species Apostasia ramifera. The sequence goes on along the minus strand of JAEMOT010002615.1, from coordinate 31,650 downwards.
ATTTTAAGGATATTTAAATATATTTTGAGTGAAAATCCTAAAACCTTAATATTTAGGTGGCGGCAAAGGAAGAAGATATCCGCAACGTGAATTGATTTTAGGACAAATCAACGCTTTAGTGTGGTATTGAGGAAGACAAAAATATATATCATTAAGAATAAAAATATAATTTTAATTATTTACTAATAAAATATTTTTTTTTTCAAATAGATTTTGATTAAGTTTTAACTCAAATGTGTGTATGTAAGATTTTGTGATATTTTGAGTGTGCATAGTGTAATTAATTAAGAATGGATGAGTAAGACATAAATAAAACTAAATTATGTGGCATGTAGGTAATTATCCTTTTTTTATTTTACAATTTAATTCTTCAAAATTTTTTAAAATAAAAACTAGTAGCATATATATATTTGTAAACATATTTATAATATTTTATATACATATGTTATTGTTAATAAGCATTCAAATAATAATAATCAGTAAAAAAATATTTTAAAAATCTTGAAAAAGGCTTAAGGGGTAGGGCGTTTAGTTCGATGTTATCTTGATGTCATGTTATTTAAATGCCATAATTTTTTAAAAAATTATCTAAAGATATTATTAAACTATACAATTATTTTTTTAGATAATTTGACGTAACGTCAAGATAACTTTAACCAAAATGCTCCATTGATTTAGGTGGTTAAATTGTAAAATTAAAAAATAAATAGTTTAATATGTAATTGAAGATTGAATTAAAGGGTATATATGTAAATATTAATAATTTTTATTTAAAATTAAATGCAGAAATTAAAGAATAATATTAACTTGCGTAAGTTATACATGTAATTAGCTTAATCAAATTTTAAAATTACGTTGACTTCACCAAACAAACGAAGACTAATTTCTCATTTATAAATTTAACTATTAAACACATGCATGCCACTGTTTCTTACGAGAAACAATGGCTTCCAAAATTTTTGGTCAAAAAGTAACTTTAAAATAATATAGATATCAAGATAATATGATTTAAATAGTATTTAATTAATCATCTCTTAATTTTAATGATATTCTTTAAATACAATAGTAAATTACTATTAGATCCATGTTTTTTGAAATTTTTTATGTAGGTTATTAACAATTTTTGAAATCCATTATTTAGATTTCTTAGGCTCTGTTTGTTAATAAGAAAAAAAAAGAAGATTTAGTTAGAATTTTTAGCTATTTTTAAAAAATGTGTATGGTGTAAAATAAAGTAAGTTAGTTATATTAAAAATTATGTAAGATGTGAAATAAAATTGATTGATTTATTGAGAATTATATTGAATGTGAAATAAAGTGATTATTTAATGTTAAAATTTGTGTGAGATGAGATATAAAATAATTTTTTTAAGTTTTTTTAAAATAAATTTAAGATTTTAATTATGGTTAATTTTAGCTATGATTTTTAGCACATTGCCAAACAGGACCTTAAATTTGAAATGAGGACCTAAAATTAAAATAGAATAGGAACAGAATAATTTTTACAGTTAAAATATAATTATGGATAAATTATAGGGACCTATTAATAAATTATCCTAAATATTAAGTTGCCCAAATTTGAATATAGACTGGTAGGCATCTTTCAGATATAAGTTCTTTATATATATATATATATATTATCTCATTCAAGATATAATTAAATTATTGAGTAGTCAGTGCTGCTTATAATAAATTATAGAACTTTTACATAAAAAATTGGCATTTTTCTTCTCTCCCTTCTCCTTCACTCTTCCCTTATCGTCAGTAGTATTTATCGTGCACAGAATTCACATTCTTACTTGCATGAAGGATCTCCTCTGTTCTTCTTACAACTGCAGAAGAGAATATGGGAAGATCCCCCTGCTGCGAGAAGGTTGGCTTGAAGAAGGGGCCTTGGACGCCGGAGGAGGACCAGATGCTTCTTGCCTACATTGACGAGCACGGCCATGGCAGCTGGCGAGCGTTGCCCGCCGAAGCCGGTGAGCCCATTTCAAATTTCCTCCATCAATTTATTCCTTCAAAATTTCAAGCTTTCTTTCTTCTTCTTCTTCTTCCTCAACAGGTCTCCAGAGATGCGGGAAGAGCTGCAGATTGAGGTGGACCAACTACCTCAGACCCGACATCAAGAGAGGGAAATTCAGCATCCAGGAGGAGCAGACCATCATCCAGCTTCACGCTCTTCTTGGCAACAGGTGAGGAATCCATTAACGCTTCCACAGAATTCTCCGTGATCGATCTCCAGAAGATTTAATTTCTTCTTCGTTCTTCAATTTAGATGGTCTGCGATAGCGACGCACCTCCCAAAGCGAACCGACAATGAGATCAAGAACTACTGGAACACTCACCTCAAGAAGCGGCTGACAAAGCAGGGGATCGACCCGGTGACCCACAAGCCCAAAGCCGACGCCCTCTCGTCCACCAACAGCCACCCGAAGAGCTCGGCGAACCTCAGCCACATGGCTCAGTGGGAAAGCGCCCGCCTCGAAGCCGAGGCTCGCCTCGTCCGCGAGTCCAAGCTCCGCAGCTCTGTCGCCATGCTGCCAGCCGAGGCGAGACGCACTGCACGCTAGAAGATCGAATTCTTTCCTACATTCGCATTCTGAAAATTCCCTGCATTTCAGGTTACATTCTCTGGCGCTTCCGCTACGTCGCACTCTCTCGATGCTCTTCGAGCCTGGCAGCGCCCCAGCGCAGTAGATCTCGGTTCCCCAACCTCGACTCTCAGCTCAGGAATGCTCCCCGGAGCAGAAGCATCTTCGTCGTGGCTTGGTGAGTCCTCCATCGAAGGGCTTGGCCCGGGTTTCACCAGAATGCTGATGGCAGGCGGCAATGACCGGAGCTCGACGGAACGGTGCGGCGAGTCGGACACCGCGGAAGGTGGCAGCTGTGCGGATGCGGAGGCAGACGGCGGCCAAGGGGAGGAGAACAAGAACTACTGGAGCAGCATATTAAACTTAATCAACTCATCAATAATCTAAAAAGTTTCAGAATTGCGCTAATCATATACATCATCTGGTACGATTTTCATTGATCGCTTAAACTCTACAGAGAGCAGTCAGTTAATTTGTCAGTCGATCGGATGAGCTGAGATCAATTAGTCAATTTCAGAGGAATTAATGCTGTAAATCTTGAAGAAATACTGAAGGAGATCGATCGATCGATCGAGAGAAACAAGGCAAAAGAAATCTGTCAGTCTCCTTTCTGAATTGTGCCTCTGCAGAGAATTATACAAAATTTGCTGTCAAATTGCAGGGTCGAAATAAAAATAATATTAATGGCAGTAAGCTGTTTTCATTATGAGCGTGGGATAACGCATTTAATGAGCAAAAGACTCGACTTGTGCGGTTGGTTATTTGTCACTTTCTCCTCTTTCGAACGAAAGAGACTCAAAGTTGCCCAGCACATAAATTTGTTAGTTTATCGATCATTTATGAGTCTATGTAGTGATATTTCTGTGCAAATTATACGAATAATTAGATGTTTATATAGCATTTACGTGTTTTTTTTTTTTTTTCCAAAAAAATGGTACGAATAATTAGATGTTTATATAGCATCTACGTGTTTTTTTTTTTTTTTTGCCAAAAAAATGGTACGCATTCATATATCGTGATTCTATTTTCACAATTTTATTTTTTCAGTTACAATGAAATATACAATTATATTTCTTTACGGATTGTGCTAGACAGTACGATTCTATTTCTATTGGAATTTTGTTTGTGCTGCATTAAACTGCGATGCATTAAATTTATGTATTCTTCTAAATTTTTTTTACAATGTAAATTAATTAATTTGATGACATTTATATTTATGAAAGTAATTCAAAACTGAATAAAAAAACTGAAGCAAGATTTATATTTTAAAATAATTACCTACATGCCACACTATTTCGTTTTATTTTTGCGTTACCTATCGATTCTTAGTTAATTACGCTATGCACACTCAAAACATTATAAAATCTTACATACACACGCTTTCACTTGTTTTCATTATAATGAGCAATTATAATTTTTCAATAACTATAGTTAGGTTATAAAAAATCTGAACCATTCATCATATTATTTTAAGGATATTTAAATATATTTTGAGTGAAAATCTTAAAACTTTGATATTTAGGTTGTGGTAAGGGAAGGAAACATTCGCGACGTGAATTGATTTTAGGACAGATCAACGCTTTAGTGTGACATCGAGGAAGAAAAAATATGTACTATTAGGGTAAAAATATAATTTTAATGATTTACTAACGAAATATTTTTTTTTCCAAATAGATTTTGACTAAATTTTAACTTAAGTGTGTATATGTAAGATTTTATAATATTTTGAGTGTGCATAGCGTAATTAACTAAAAATAAATGGGTAATGCATAAATAAAGTGAAATGGTGTGACATGCAGGTAATTATCCCCTCTATTTTTCTGAAAAATCACAAGGTAATCCTTCAAAAAAAAATAACAAATCACCAGGTGTTTTGTCTTGTATTTTTTAACATATTCTTAAATAAAATCATGAAATCTTACATGGCTTTTTCAAAAAATATTAAAGTGATGAACATATATATTATTATATTTGTGTTATTTTTTATTTCTCATTTCTATATTTCAGAAATTTGAATTTATAAAGGAATGAAATCTCCTGCAATTTAACGCTAAAATAAATAGTTTCATATTTAGATATATACACTGTTTCACACTTTATATCACGTAAAAGATTTGATTTCATATTCAAACTCAACATTCATTTGTTAAAAATAATAAAAAATTAAATATAATAAGTTAAAAATTATATAAAATATGATATAAATTGAATATTTTATATTAAAATTTATATATTAAGGATAAAAAATAATTTTTTTTAATAAAATAATTAGAGATCATTTTAGCCATAGTCATGACCAAAATAGCCTCTAATCAAACAGAGTCTCAGTGTCTCAATGAAAGTTGAAAGGGGCATTTACATACATATCTCTTAATTCTTTTTCAATTATATATTAAACTCTATAGTCCTTTATCTTATAATTTAACTTTCCAAATTTTCTAAAAAATAAAAGCGAATGGCATACATGCATTTACAAATATATTTATAGCATTTTGTGTATATATATCATTGGTAAAAAAACATTTAAACAATCATAATTAGCAACAAGAATCTTTAAAAAATTTTCAAAATGTTATAAATATGTTATTTTTTGAAGATTTGAAGTTTAAGTTGTAAAAAAAAAAAAAAATACGGAATATAATATGAATACAAAGAAGAATGAAAGGGTATATATGTAAAATTTTCGTAAAATATTATTTAAAAATAAAAAAATATCTCAAATCACGTCAAATTTTATGTTAAATGATCGAATGGAGGATTGAAATCAGAGATTAGTGCCCCAAAAAATGTTATAATTACATTCGTAGCAGGGCAAATATATATATATATATATTGAAAGGTGAAAAAAAAAAGAAATATATATTTCAGATTATACAAAATCAACAGTTAATAAAATCCAATTTTTAGTAGTTAGTGATGATTTCATAAAATATATCCTTTGATTCTATTTATCTTTTAGCATTAAAATTACTAATTATTTTAACAAAAGAAATCAGAGATAGTGATCAAATAGCATTTATAGAAAATGACAACAAGAAACAAAAAAATTTATATATGCATACATGTTATACTGAGAATTCTCGTTCAAAAATATCGTAACAATGATTTGCTCTCATTTGACAATGCACTCGAGAGAATGAGTTTATAGAATAAAAAGAGATAATATTATTCAATTTTCTGAAGTTTTAAAGTAATATTGAGTATATCTATAATTTTAAAAATATTTTAATTAAATTTTAGAGGTTGATATTAATATTTTAATATTTTTTGCTTAAATTGATAAATTTTATTTTTAAAATAAAATGTATATTTAAATTTAATATTTAAATATAAAATACCAAAAATATTCTTCCTCTCTCATCTCCCATCTTAGGCAGGGCCGACATCGAGACGGGCCGTTGCTGCGTGCGTGGCTGCCAGCCGCAACATGACGTTGTGCCTGTGCTACGCAAGTACACGTCGATTGTGCAAGGCACACGCACAACAACGCTATGTATAATGTAGTGACACGTGGTGGCCGTGTGCAGCATTGCACATGGTGGTGGACTATCACAATGTCGATCCTGCTTGAGATGAGAGGTAAGAAAAGGGGTATTTTTTATCATTATATATTTAAGTATAAATTTATTTCAAAAATAAAAAATTATCAAATTAACTAAAAGAATTTAATTGAAATAATTTCAGACCTTATTGAAATAATTTTAAAATTATGGAACTACTAATGATTTACCCTAAGATAAATCTAATTCTTGCAAATATTTTGACGGTATGTTATAATCATTTATTTTTAATATTAATGAGGCAGTGTTTCTCCCGGCTAGTAGGAAGATCTGGAACTAGAAGGTCTTAAGTTTGAATTCATGCCACTACAATTCCCAACTGAGATGAAGACTTGTGGTGTTTGGGAAAAAAAAGTCAAAAAAAATTATACATTAAAGAGTTCACCTATAAACTGACTTGAAACTAACTCGACTTAATTAAATATGAGTCGATATTATATGTGTTTGGATCTCAAATGAAGTATGGCCATGTGTAAGAAAATTTGACAAGGGGCAGCGGGTTGAACCATTCCAATGGATGGCCAGCTTTTTAAAGCTATTTAATTAATACCTATTTTTCTTTTTATTATCAATTTAACATTAATTATTAAATGCATATCACATAATTTTATTTAATTTAAATTTTATGATTAAATTTTATGATATATATATATATATATATAACATTCAAATATTTATAAAAAATTACATAGCAGAAATGCTGATAGCGAAAATTAAAAAGTATTACATAAATGAAAAAGTTATCCAGTCCTCTCAGTAAAGATTATTAACAACAATGTTCTAAATATCACAGTTAATAGAGTGACTCAGCACAGAAGCATCTGGAACTCAATAGCCCTTCTAGGGCCATATGTCCCCACCTCAGATAATTGAGTTCCCCCAACTCCTGGATGGATCAAAGTTAATTTTGATAGTTCAGTACAGAGAGGAGACATAGCAGGAGCTGGCTACATTGTAAGAGATCACATGCCAAATTTTATCAGCAGTGGAGGTAGAAGAATCCTAAAAGTGTGGTATATACTGTCGAGAAATGGGCTGCACTTGAGGGATTGAGAGCCATATCAGACGATGTGCCTAGGACATATGGGGTTTGGTTAGAAGGAAACTCAATGGAGGTGTTACAACTTACAACTCATTCACAATAGTTTGTCCCAATATAGAATCTCTCGACGCTAGTTACATTTCACACGGCATATATGGAACTATTCAGATCAACAACAAGGAGAGGAACAATGGGTTGATACCACTAGTATATCAGAACGTCAAATGGAGCAGCATTTTCAGCATCAACAACCAGTAAAGAAAGCTCTAAATGAAATATTGACAATGTCATCAGAAGATCTTAGGACCCATGCAAATCCGAATAGAGATATTATCCTTGAACAAATTACAAATATTTTACTTTCATTCTCTTCTTGTAAGATTACACATATATCGCATAATGTAAATAATGCAGCCGACTTTTTAGCTCATTATGCTATGCTAGATAATTTTTGCTGAGAGAGAGATATGCCTCTTCCCATAGCTTTTTGCAACATTCTCAACGAAGATGCTAGCTGACTTCTATAATATTTGTAATATTGATTTAGTTTAATACTATGGCCTGCCATTTAAAAAAAAAAAATGAAAAAGTATTGAAGTTTTTTTTTTAGTGATGTTTTTTTAAAAAAAATGAAACTATTTAGGTTTTTTAATTTTATCTGAAACTGATAAAGGTTTTTAGTTAAACATTGGTTTATCACAATCAAAAATACAAAATGATTTTAGTTTGTTTTAGGTTAAATTGCAAGTAGATTTCTACTTTTTAGCATTATTGCAGTTTGGTCTCTACTCTTTATATATCATTCAGGTTGGTCCACTTAGTTATTAAAATTACAAGTTGGTCTGTTGAGGCTGATAGATGTTAAAATATTGCAATTAGTTCATCATCACCTTCATTTTCTCACAAAGCAGGGAGAGGTGCGGCCAAGTTTTCGGCGCTGCAACTGCGAGCAGCTAGGGTTTTGTCTTGCCGCTACTCTCCGGCGGCGAACATGCTGAACGGCAGCGGGATGATCTTCTTTCTCTTCATCTACATCTTGCGAGAACGCAGTTAGAAGAATGGTGAAGTTTTGTTGGCCCAAGTTGATTTTTTAAGAATATTTTTTTTTTGCTAATGCTTGAGCTTTACACAAATTTAACCATGATTGAGAAGAAGGATTTTGGAATTTAAATCAATTTTTTAGTGCAAGTTCATTTATAGGAGGCTTATTCGTTTAGTTTTTTTTTTGTCCTTCATCTTCTAATTAGTTGGCAATAACGTGCCTATTTCGGTTCCTCCCCATTCTGACATTTTGCTGGTGGCCTGAGCTTGTATGGTATGTTCAAGAATTTTTTTTTTTCATTCTTCTAGGTATATTTTTTAGCATTCTGTCTCTCACAAATGATATTTGCATTAGTCAGAAACAAATATTAATTAAATATTCATTTTGGTAGGTCAAATGTCTCAAAATTTCTCTAGTGCAAGAACTACAAGTAGGAGTAAGTAATAAAGGAATTACGTAAATGTCAGATTTCTGTATTATCACCTGCCTACAATACACCAAATATGTTTCCTTTTAAGAACCATCATTTCTAGCATATATTTTGTAATTATGATTTGATTTACATATTGCCATGTAAAACGATTCTCTATTAAAGAGATTTAATTACATACCATCTTGTAATATGGACTCCTCATTATAAGGGAGACCTTAACAGTTGAACGATGCAAGGAATTATTCATCTCCTTCAACATTATTCTCCCTCTCTTTCTCTCTATATATCATTCAACATGGTATCAGAGCCTTGACTCGCTGATCGGCGTCACCTCACAGCGCCGGCCGCTTACCTCGCCGACCTCGCCGGCCTTCTGCTCAAGCTCGCCGGCCTTCTGCAAATTGTCGCCGCCCTCGCCGACCTTCTGCTCGAGCTTCCTCTTACCTCGCCGGCCACTTACCTCGGCCGCTGCAGATCGTCGTCGCCGACCTCGCCGACCTTGCCGACCTTGCCGTGTCGGCCTTCTGCTCGAGCTTCCTTTTACCTCGCCGACCTCATCGGCCTTCTGCTAGAGCTCGCCAGCCTCGCCGGCCTTCTGCTCGAGCTCGCCGGCCTTCTGCTCGAGCTCGCCGTCCTTCTGCTCAAGCTCGCCGGCCTTCTGCAAATTGTCGCCGCCCTCGCCGGCCTTCTGCTCGAGCTTCCTCTTACCTCGCCGGCCGCTTACCTCGGTCGCTGCAGATCGTCGTCGCCGGCCGCTAACCTCGCCGGCCTCTTACCCCTTCTGCTCGAGCTCCCTTTACCTCGCCGGCCTTTTCCTCGCCGGACGCTTACCTCGCCGGCCCTTCTGCTCGAGCTCCTGCTTCTAAATCTCTCCTCTGCCCAAAGCTGCGCAGAAATTTCTCAGAGATTTGAGAAATTATTATTTGGTACCTGGACTATTTATTATGTCTGAAATAAGCAGCTCATTCCACTAGCAACAAATATATCGTCTCTACCTACCAACACGGTATCATTTCTTCCTTTAAAACTAACAAGAGACAACTACCTACTTTGGAAAACACAGTTTCTCCCGTTACTTCGTGCTCATGATCTCCTTGGAGTAGTAGATGGCACAGATCAATGTCCAGATATAAATGATCCAGCTTACACTATCTGGATAAAAAAGGATCAACTAATTCTCACTTGGATTATTTCAACACTCACCGAAGCCGTTCTTCCATTGGTAGTAAATTTGAATACTTCTCATGCAGTTTGGAAAACTCTTGCTGACACATTCGCCTCTCATTCTAGAGCACGAGTTCTTCAACTTAAAGCTCAATTACAGATGATAAAACAAGGAGACAGCTCTATTGATTCTGGAGCATCTCATCATGTCACGGCAGACTATAATATTCTAAACAATCCTACACCATATGTGGGCACCGATACTGTTCAAATCGGTAATGGTACAGATTTGCATATAACTAACCTCGGAAATACACATTTGCACTCCTCTTCTGGTGCTCTACACCTTAAAAATATTTTACACGTTCCCTCAATCACTAAAAATCTCCTTTCTATTCGACAATTTACCCATGATAATAATGTCTTATTTGAATTTCATCCTCATGAATGTTTTGTGAAGGATCGAGCTACAGGGAAAATTCTCCTCCGCGAGGAAACTAAGAATGGTCTCTACCACATTCCCGTTCCATCACCCACTGCTCTTATTGGGGAACGCACCACCAAATTATCATGGCATGCTCGTCTCGGACATCCTTGTCTTCGTACTGTTCATCAAATAATTCAAAAATATGGCCTACCTACATCGCCACCTACAACGTCAAGAATCTGCTCTGCCTGCATGAAAGCTAAGAGTCATAAGTTATCTTTTTCTTCATCTACTTGTACTTCGTCGTCTCCATTAGAACTTATATATTCAGATATTTGGGGTCCTGCCCCTATTATCTCTAATGAAGGCTTTTCGTACTATGTTATTTTTGTTGATGATTTTAGTAAATTCACTTGGCTTTTTCCCATGAAACGTAAATCTGACTTGGTAGATATTTTTCTCAGTTTTCAAAAACATGTTGAGCGTTTCTTTAATTGTAAGATTCGTTTTTTTCACTCTGATTGGGGCGGCGAGTATCAAGCCCTCCATCG
>JAEMOT010002615.1:3173-18905 GCA_019297695.1 Apostasia ramifera | reverse complement strand
ACAGGTGGCTTTGCCATCTTCTTAGGAAAAAAATCTGGTCTCATGGACTTCAAAGAAACAGCCAACAGTTTCCCGCTCTAGCACTGAAGCTGAATACAAAGCAATCGCTAACGCTACTGCAGAATTAATTTGGCTTCAATCACTCCTCATCGAACTTCATATACCCACCAACGGCACACCAACTCTTTGGTGTGATAACATTGGGGCCACCTACTTAACAGCCAACCCGATATTTCATGCACGTACCAAGCATATTGAAATTGATTTTCATTTTGTTCGAGAACGGGTCGCCACCAATCAACTCAAGGTTTCCTACATCTCCACTAAAGATCAAGTCGCTGACATCTTCACAAAACCGCTCTCCAGACAACGGTTCGAACTATTGCGTACCAATCTTGGCATTGTCTCACCTACGCCAAGATTGCGGGGGAGTAATAAAGGAATTACGTAAATGTCAGATTTCTGTATTATCACCTGCCTACAATACACCAAATATGTTTCCTTTTAAGAACCATCATTTCTAGCATATATTTTGTAATTATGATTTGATTTACATATTGCCATGTAAAACGTTTCTCTATTAAAGAGATTTAATTACATACCATCTTGTAATATGGACTCCTCATTATAAAAGGGAGACCTTAACAATTGAACGATGCAAGGAATTATTCATCTCCTTCAACATTATTCTCCCTCTCTTTCTCTCTATAATATCTTTCAACAGTAAGAATATATATCTTCATTATAAGAATAGAGATTGTTTTTGTCACCAGTAATGTGCAATGAAAATCTCAGAGACTACAGATAATTCAGACCGACTGTTCTATACCTGCAAAGATAGGACTTGCAAGTTCTTTGCCTGGTGCACCCCTTTTGCTTCAGGCTTAACTGCCGATCCCATATTTCATTCTAATGTGGTTTGACAGCAAGACACCTTCATGGCAGAGATGACTATTATGAAGCAAATGGTAGAGAAGATGGACAAACAGAACAATTATTTGAGAAACATTTTGCAGAAGTTGTTGATCTTATGTGGTGTCTTTGCTTGTGTTGTACTGTTTTTATGTTTCTGTAAATGAAATTTAACTGATGTTGGTTTGTTCGAATGTAATGCTCTTATGTTTGTTTAAGTGAATCTTATCTATGTAATATACCATGTTCATTTTGAGCAAATGGCTTTGATATAAAATGAAGTTTTGCTTGCCTTTTTGTCATACATTTCAATTACTAAATTTCTTTGTAATGCGAGTTAACGAAGATTTGGGATCCTTATACGTGAGACTGATTTCGAAATAACGATTGAAATCCAGATTTTACTAGTCATTGAAATACAGACAACAACAAAAAAAAGGTGTTATACAGATAGATTTGAAGTAATAATTGAAATCCAGATTTGAAGTTAGTTCAGATTGAAATACAGTCCTACATATAATTTTACAAATCTAAACCTGTGCTGTAATACAGAACTATGTGTACAAGTGGTGCAGATGCATAAGCCTCATTTGAACATTCTGACATAGCTGGATTAAAAGTCATCGAATGCCACAATTTAATGCAAGGAAAATTAGATGTGAAAACTCATTTTGCACAGTGCTTTAACTTCCTACAAAACATCACAAACCTACATGCACTTTCAATTTTTATTTTCTAACATATTACATCTTCTGACTATCTCTAAATTTATGGTTTGGTTGAGTAGTGCTTCCCCTCATGGTAGGTCCTCCCATGCTCCTTTTATTTGCTCCAACAATGTGCTTACGCCTAACAGGTAGCTTACATGGTCGTTGGTCCGATGGATCCTGTTCGTCAAATATAGTTAGAATTTAATAAATAGTGATGTCTTAAGTGGTATAACTATGAAAAGAATTACTGTATTTGTCACGTCTGTTTTTCTCTTATTTTGAGTAAGGGGAACTCTGACAGCTACATTTGTTGTGTCCCACTCTCTTGCATTGCAGAGTGTTTTTTCTTTGAAAATGAGGCTCCTGGTCCAGTCTCATCCTCTTGTCATCTCCTATTTCTTTTTGGTCTAGCTGGCTATCTTTTTGGTGGTGGTGGAGCACCTCACTTGTATTATTCACTAATGTGTTCGGATCAGGTATAGGCTTTAGAACGTAGGAGTAGGCCTTTCTGTGAACTTTCTTATAAAAGTATGTAGAACAATAGTTTTCAAGCCAGTCTCATTTGTAAGTAAATGCATTGTAATGCATGGGAATAAGGTAGCCCTGTGACCATTCATTTCTCCACAATCACGTGTGCAAGCAGACAACGATATAAGATTTTCCCATTTTCAATACCAGTCTGATAAACCGATAAATTCTTTGTAGTCTTTCTTATAGACTCCAAACTCTTCTCTGCCAAGGCGGTTAGTATGCTTTCCCAAATACATGACTTTGATCTTCGCTTATTGTGCCTTTTCATCACCTGCAAACGAAGGCTCTGCATTAGAGAAAGTACTGGTAAAACCTTCTGTTCTCGTATCAAACTATTGAAGCTTTCAGTTATATTATTTGTTAGCTGATCGGACTTCACTACATGATCAAAAGTGTGCCTAGCCCAAGTGTCAGTCTTAAGGTTGGGTGTCATCAACCAATTGTAAGCATCCATATTGACCACCTTTATTTTTTCCATCACCTCTATGAAACCTGGTAATGTGTAGGCACTTGCTGTAGCCCAAAATAAATACCTAAGCTTAGGTCCCGAAAAAATCAATCGAAATTTCTAATATACATGACAACAGCATACTCTCTGCTTTGCACGAGAGAAGTAACGTGCAATGGCATCGTCCAAACCCTGAAATAGCAAAAATAAAGCAGTTCAATTATATCACATATTGTAAACTATTAAGCAATGTTAATAAGAGTTAATGAACAAAGCGAGATATGACATTAGTTATCGTAGCGTGATCATCATTTTTTTTATAGTACGCAATCATCAATTCTATCGACAAAAAACATAAAAGAAAAGATAAAAACGTGACTTTGTCATTTAACATTAACTAAAACATAAAGGTATAATTGTTATCCAACTTTCTCTTCAAGATTGCTACAAAAATTAATGGAAAGAGGCATACTCTTCTCTCAATAAAAATCATTTAACATAGCATGAAGTACTAGAAAATCAATCACACAATTTATATTATGTGGAATATATGTAGTTTTATAAAATTAAAATGATATAGGGATGCATATAATATTCTCAATAATAAAGTCTATATGTGATATATCATGATAAGTATTGACTAATTTAGGCCTCTTAGTAGATCTTCTCATTGTTTCCAATGTAGGATTAAGTGATCTTTTTTTCACTTGTTGTGGCTGCTCTTCATCAGTGTTGGCTCATGATATTGTTTCTTATCACGGTGGCTCTTGTTTTGCTGGCTTAGAGCTACCTAAAATTTATTACAAAGTATTTTTTATATTTTTAAAATAAACAATTAATTTATGATTTTGTGTTTCTACTTGAGGATGAATTTTTTTTTTTTATATACATCCACCAATGAAATTGACATCTATGTGTAGAATTTAAGACGTACATTAGTCAAGAGCTTGAGTTAGATATGCATGTAATTATTCCAACTCAATTTTTAGGTAATAAATTTTATGATTAATTAATGAAAGTCCATGTAGTTAACTTATAATTATTATTTAGTTTATAATTTTTAAAAATTTGCTAATAATTTTTATATTTTTGTCGTCTGTCACTGTCTTATCGATGCCACCTTGCTGTCACTTTAGCGACGCAGCCTCATCTTCATTGTTGCCATCGCCGCCGCCGCCTTTCAGCTGGCTCCTTACCAAGAGAGACAGAGAAGGAGAAAAAGTGTGGAATGCTAGCACGCGTCTTTCTACGGACGAGAGGGAGAGAGAGGAGTAAAACAGAATTTTATAAAATTTAAAAGAAAATCGTTATTAGAAACTTATTATATATAATAATTATAATTTAATAAAAATTTTAGTATTATAATATTTTTAAAATTAAAATGTTTAATAAATTTTTAAAAATTATAAATTAATTAGATGGACCATTCAAAATCGTTATTAGGTGCTCCTTTCGAATTTCGATTCAATTTGGGGACTCTCAAAAGGCGTTCTCGTTCTTCCTGTCGCAGCCTCGCAGTCCGGCGGGCCACATACCTCCACAAAACCCTAAGACATAGCCATGGCGATGGACCTCTACAACGTCCCATTTCAAGTATCGTCTGCGCCAGAAACGGCAGCCTATTCGGCGGCAAGTCAAGGAGATTCGTGGTCGCCCGCGGTAAGACTCTTGGCCTCCTCCGGCTCGAGCAGGCTGGCAAGATTCACAGCCTTTAATCCGTGGAGGTCGTCGGAGCCATTGGCTGTCTCGCTTAGTTCTATTCCGTCGTCGGCTTCTACTCCGGCGGCTTCGTAATCATTGTAGCCGCCGCAGGCTCTACAAGGAGAGCCTGCGCTAACTTCGGGTGTCTCCGCGTCGTACTCTTCCAGTGTCTCTTCGTCGTTCCCTAAGGCCGCGCTGCCATGATTTGCCTCACTCAACGTGACGGGATTCAAGTTAGTGAACTAATGCCTTTGACATCCTTTTTGACTTTTGAAAAATATTTGATATCCTTAACCTTGATGCTCTGTTTCTTAATACCATGACCTGGGAATTGATAGTTTGAAGAGCTTTTAAGATTTCACACAAGCCCACCTACATGAGCCCAATTTCACTTTTTTCTGCATGGTACATTTCTATAGTTTCCAGAAATGCAATATTTCTCATATACTAATACTTTTTCAGTTTGAGATGATACTATTTTGTTGTTGAAAGTTGAAACTCTATTGTTCTAACTTTTCAGAACCCCCATCTTCACTTCTTTCTTCATCACCACATTGTTTGTGTCTGTACGTTTTGGGCTTAAAAAAGAGAATAAAAGGCGAAGATTCAACTAGGAGCTGGAACAGGGTGGTTTGGGGATTTCACTTGGTCTTGTTCCATGTATTTTCGTTATGCTTGCATTAGTTTATTTATGATTGTTTAAGATGCTATGGCTCATTATAGGCTTATAGCAACTGTATGCAAGATTAAACCAGCTTTATAAATCATTTGGTGAGGTGGCTTATAGCATCACATCATGTAGGTTTTGGTGCAATGACAAGGGCAAACATGATTGGTGAATACTTAGGTACCATGCATACCGCAGGCTGTTTCGGTGTGACAGGAGATCCGAATCCGTTGGGTAAGGAAATGTGGGACAGTGGAAACAAGGAAGTTGAATGATGCTCCCAACAAAGTCAAGAAAATAGTTCAATTACATGTTGGTGATGTTGTCATCTATCTAGAGACAGAAAATGCTCTGCTTATACTTGGACTTGTGCATTCATCATATATGGTGCTTTGATTGAGACCAGTTGATCTAATGAACTGTCTCTTTTCATGTCAAGGTAATTTACTTTTTTATCTTTTGCATTAAGTTATTTGGATAGTAAAATGAAGTTATGGTGCTTCTTTATGATCTGAAAGTCCCTTGCTTGATTTTTTTTGTTTTGAAAGAGCCATTTTGGCAAAAGAGTATAAATTTTTATATAATCGGTACCAGAGAAAATCTTTTGGCACTATTTTATGAGAGTGATTCCTTAGTTTAAGACAAGTTTGCTTAAGACAAGTTAGTGAGATGATGAAATTAGAATTTCTTGTTAAATTCCCGTAGGCAGTTGTATAGTCGACTTTTCCTAGAGATTTAACATCTTTTGCTGCCATGATGGCTAATGCATGATTAAATGTCGACGAAGTGTAGATGGAGAAAGAATGGTCCCTGGATGATTGTGATCTACAGTCACAACATATACTCTTGCAAAAAGAGAGAGATGAAAACAAAGAGAAAGAAAACAAAAGCAATCTGACGAACATGTAGGTGTACGTGGTTGGAGAGATTTTCCTACGTCCATGAATCAAGTCAAGAAAAATTCACTAATGAGAGAAAAGTGGATTCGCTAGAGGTAATTACAGAAGCTATTCTTAGTCTCTTTCAATACAAGGGAAGGATAAAAGGTTTCCAGCTGACTTTTAGTAAACAATCTTGCAATTGCCTGTATAGAAGGAAGGAACCACCTATTTATAGGTATAGATGATGTGAGTTAATGTGCTCTAATACTAAAATTGATGCGGGACAACACACTCTGATATCATAATTGATGCGAGACGTCGAAGATGAGGTGGTTAGGGTTTAAAGGGTGAAGGAAAATATACGAAAAATAGTGGATAATTAGAATTTCTAAAATCTTTACCTAAAGTTTTCCCACCATCGGAATATCAATCCCTTCCGAAATCTTTAGACTAATCTGTTCCAAGATCACAAAATAAATTTCATTCATTCATTCTCTTTTCTAGAAAATATATACAAACTCCAGCTTATTTATAGGCAAATAAATCAAAATAAAAAATAAAAAAAGATTAAATAATTATGACTGTAGATAGTTGTCCAAATGAGATAATTTCAACTATTTTAAATTAATTATATTTATCCATTTAATCTATATTATCCAATATAAATAAATCAATTTAGAAAAATCAACCAACTATATATGAAAAAAAATATATAAATAATTCACATCATCTATTAAAAAGCATGCTATGAAATTCAATATGGACTGTTTATTATCTGGATGTCCCCATTAGGAGATCATGAGGATTATGACGAATTAGTTAGAAATTTGATGTGTATAACCTTCTAGTAAAACATATGCCTATGAGCATCCAGGGTGATGTTAGAGTATATTAAAGACTGATGATGACCAAATGTTCTTTTGTTTAGAGGGAGAATGAAAATTTTATTTTGTTTGGCCGGTCAATAGCTGGGTGCTACGTCAGCAGTGAGCTCCTTCTGGTGTTGACGTGGTGACCACTTATTGGCCAGTTGAACGGTTCAGCCAGCCAAACACAACAATTGCTCAAGTAAATGATTTTGTCTTTAGGCAAATGAATTGTAGATGATGCATATGAACTGTAGATAGCTAACACGAATTGTCAGTCATTTTTAGAGGCCGTTGAAGATGTATCCCTAGTAAACCATTGAAGGATATGATGGAAATTTCTTGACTTGAACACAGGTTGAATCGGCGAGCAACCTAGGTAACTCCCCCAAGTAGCTTGTACAAAGTGATGTATTACCTGATTAATAAGTTTTATTGTCAATCGAATCAGACTTTTGACTTGGTTTGACTTCTTTGACTTAGTCAATGGGCCAATCCTGAGTTAACCATACCCCACGTGGAGCTGGGATGGAGCCATTGTCGGACTTGTGAACATTAGGCCCCAGAAAGTTTGGGTTGAAGTGTAACACGCAATTCTCTGTTCATGTTGGAAGTGTTGCTGGTGAACATGGCCAAAGTTTGAAACTAGCTTCCTTAGTTGCTTGAAGTTGATGTAAAGTTATTTTGTTATATCTTTGATGGAGTCAGTTGTCCAAAATAGAATCGATGAACTTGATGTCAAGCATTCAGTTATTATTATCTATGATGTACATAATATGTGTAATAAGTGTTCACCTTAACCTGTAAGGTTTGGTTGGATCACCGATGATTGGTTTAAACTGCTTAAAAGGGTTTCAGTTCAATATTTTCTTGATGTTATATCATATTATGTAAATGTCTTAATTTTTAAATGATATTTTTTGAGTTGTACTTTCATAATTTTGTACAAGATTATCTTCACATATTATGATTGGTAGTGATGGAAGTAATTGACATTTGACTTATTAATTTTTTTAATGCATATAAACAATATTGAAATAAGCATTTCTCCTTTTTTTTTAATGTCTTCCATCTACTTCATCTTTTTTTTTTTCTGTAGGTCTACATCACCCTTTTTATTTTGTTGAAAGGCTAGACCATCTATTTTTTTGAATGAACTGATTTGCTAATTTCGTTTCGATGTATATTGCTGCAGTGTTTCCAGACTCCTGCTCAAGTGTGCAGTGATGGTTATACGTCTCTTTAGGTCTACGTGAGATTGATGTAATGATATTTGTCTGTATTTGTTATACACATCTCTTTGGGCCTACTTTTTAGAATTATATCATTCTCAGTAACGCAACATAAATACTGAAATGCATTCCCAATTTTGAGCTGTGCCTTGATGCTAATATAATTTGGAAAGTATACCATTGACCACTTACTTATATCGTAATTTTTTATGGGATAAATTGTAAGTAGGTTTCTCTTGTTTGGCTATATGTGTAAATAGGTTTCTGCTGTTTGAAAACTACTCAAGTTAGTCTGTCAATTTGAGGTAATATGCAATTAGGTTCAAAATTATAATTTGATAATTAATATTTTCTTTTTCCTCTCTCTCTCCCCCCTGCACTCACTCTCTCTCATGCGCCCTCTCTCTTATGCACGTGCAGCTGGCAACCTGCCACCTTCATCTACACTCGTGGGGTGGGTGGGTGCCGGCGGCTCGCCACCCTCTGCGGGAGATAGAGTGAGAGTGTGTATGTGTGTTCGGGGGGAGAAAGAGAGTGAAGGTATAGAGAGAGAGAGAGGCAGGCAGCATCAGCTCTTCGATGGCAAAAATATCATTTTTCAAACTTTTTTATTTTCAAATTATAATTTTGGATCTAGTTGCACATTATCTCAAATTGATGGATTAACTTGAGTAGTTTTTAAATAATAGAAAATTACTTGCATATATGATCAAATAAGAGGGCCTACTTGCAATTTACCCTTTTCCTTATTAATCTGAATGGATGGCGTATTTTGTGGTGAAAATTTGGGAATAATGATATGTTGACGTTAACATTAATATTATTAGTGTGATTAATATTATGGTAAATTGCTCATCGATTATTTAAAATTTTGATCCACATATTGAAATTGTGAGGAAGTCCTTGGGTTATTGATTTATGATCCAATTAGGTCCTTTTGTCAGCTTCATCCTTTAACAAGGATGAAATTCGTTTGATAGGATTAGAACAAATAAATTATATACTTTTTGATAAAATGATAAATTTGAGGATATTAAAATATGTAAGCATATATTTTAGATTTCTTCAAAAATTGATTACACTTTTCCTTTCAATCACCTACGTGAAAATGCTTTTAATCAAGATATGTAATTAAAGTTTTAAGTATAAATATTTTTATGTCAATATCTTAAATACAAATAAAATTGAAAATAATGAATTAAAAGCACAAGTATGAATTCTAAAATGATAAAAAAAATTGTGGTAAATTATAATCTTATAGACTAATGTTGCGTAGCGGTTATAATTAGCTCTTTAAAATTTACCATTGAATATTAATTTTATTCACTAGTTAAAAAATTAATATAATGTGTGATTCTCTCAACTATAAGGTAAAATTAATACCAAAAAAATCATAAATTTTTTATGTGTAAGAATTGTACATCATTTTCAAATCTTATATTATCTTTTCTTATTTTTTTAATTGATCAAAGTTTCTAACAATAAAAAAAAAAAATGAATAGAGTTCCCTGAGATGTCACCATTTCATATTTTTATGTAATCGTTTTGCATACCTCTGAGATTGATGTGGGCATGACTTCGGATTCCCATTATCAATAAAAAAAGGAATTTACATACAGAACACTGAATTCATCACAAATTACGTATTTCACCATCTTTTAGTAAATATTACACATATCACACTCTTTTTACATTTCTATTGTTACAATAGAAATGTAAAACCCATAAGCAGAGTGTGATATGTGTAATATTTACTAAATGATGGTGAAATACATAATTTGTGATGAATTCAGTGTTCTGTATGTAAATTTCCCTAAAAAAAATACTTTGAATTCCAAAATATGTTATTTATTATTATTATTATTGATAAAATAGGTTATTATTATTATTTGATAGTACAAAATAAGTTATTATTGATGCTTGTACAAAAAGAATATAAATTATTTGAAGTACCAATTGATTTAAAACATGGGTTTTAGGGGATCTTGCATTTCCCCACAAAATTAGCTGAGTTCATGGAGTTTTAAAAAAAAAATTAAAAATATTAATTAATAGTTGGAATATATAAATATAATTTTATTTAGAATAATATATTTTATTGATTATTTTGTTAAATTTGAAGTTAATTCATAGACTAAATTGAATTGGCAAAGAACAAAATTAAAATTATATATATAATTATACAAGTAAGACTACATAAACAATTATACTAATAAACTATTATAGCATGATTATTCATTTGTTCCTATGGTAGTTTAAAATGAGTATGAACTCATAGAACCATAAATCTTGCAGTCAAAGAGTAACTCGAAGAGTGAGGATGATCGGCAATGTCGAAGGAGGATTCAGGTATGGTGGCAAATGATTTCTTAATGATCGAGACACTAAATCATATTCAATACGCGTTGTAGATGTTAATAAGGGTGTTAATATGGATCGAAGATCGAAGATCGATCAAAAATTGAATCGATTTTAGATCGAATCGAAATCGAGTCGATTTAAATGAGCCGACTAACGAGCCAAAAGTTTGGCTCGGTAATAATTTCGAGCTGATTTTGAGCTGGGGTTGGCTCAGCTCGATTCAGCTCGAAATCGGCTCGAATTAAAATATATTTTATATTATAATACGAATATATAATATATGTATATAATATATATTAAACTTAATATATATATATATATATATTATAAACCGAGTCGATCTCGAGTCGGATAAAGTCGAGCTTACCTGGCTTGAGATCGGCTAAAAAAAAATTGAAATTTGATTTTCGAAATCGGCTCAAAGTCGATCGGAATCGACTCGAGCTAGCTAGTCGAACCCAATCGAGCTCGAGTCGATTTCGAATCGATTGAAATGTAATCAATCCGATTTCGAGCCGGTATTGGCTCGGCTCGAAATCGGATCGGTAACCGCCCTAGATGTTAATATAATTTGTTGTTTTGTTATTTTGTTTTTGTTTTAGATTATGTCAAAGTTTTGTTTGATTAGTTTGCTATTACATTCTCTCAATTAACTTACTAGGGATTTTAAGTTTGGATAAAGAGAAATTAGATATTTTAATCTTTCAACTCTCTCGTCAATTAACTTATTAGGATTTTTTTTAGTTGGATAACGAGAACATAAATTTTTGGGTAAATTGCATAGAGGTTCTTAAGGCTAGAATGATGCTTCAAATAGATCTCATATTTTGAAAAACCTGAATTTGAGTTCTTGAGTTTGTGATTGCGCTGTCATTTGGTCCCTTAGTTTAAATATTACTTTTTTGGATGGTCCAATTAGACAGTAACTGTTAAATTTCACTGTTAGTCATATTTATATGAACCAAAATGCCCTTATAACTCATATTTAATAGTTTCTATGCATTTTTTATCAAGTTCAGATGCAAGAATTCCCATCAAAGATCAGTCTCTCCATTCCAAATTCTTTTTTGATCAAAGTAAGGAAAATAATATATTCATTTTTTTGTTAATTTAAGTATATTTTAGTATATATTCTATCTTGTATATTTTTTTTAGATGAGTTTTCAAAGTATTAGCTCCTCAAATAAAGATGATTATCAGAAATATGGACAATTGAGAAGATCGGCGAAGAACTTCGAAATGATCTCCGGGAGTGATGAAAGAAAAGTCTCGAAACTCTTTAGAACAACATGGAGAATGAGTAAAAAGTCTGAAGGAAAAATAATAAAAAGCTAGCAAGTTTCACACCTCGTCTCACTTGGGACCAAACGACAGTGCAAACACAAACTCGGAATCCAAATCGAGGCTTTTTAAAATGTGAGGCCTAAATACAGTACATTCTAACCTTAGGGGCCCCTATGCAATTTATCCTAAATTTTTTTAATCTAAAAAAACAGAAGGCATCTCCGGCCCAATTAAACTAAGTTCAGAAGTTGGGGTAATACATAATGTCCTCTGTCTTCAGGGACTGTGACCTAATTAGGCCTGCGGCGGAGCCATCGGAGGTCCTCCACGTGGCAAATAGTATAATTGGGCAATCCGCGAAGCTTCGCAGAAGCTTCGTCTCCTTCGCAATAACATTTTATTTCTTATTTTCTCCGCGGCACACTGTTTAATGTGCAGCACTCTCCAAATATTAGAGAGAGGACTGATAGTCCGGTGTACGGCAAGCGTACGGCGCAAGGGCTCGGCGAAAGCGGGGAAGCTGCTCATTGGCGCTGGACGCCCTCGACCCGATCGACGAATTGCCTCTAAGAGACGGGGGAACGCAGGAGGCCATGGCTTCGGCAGCGAGCGGCCCGGCGAGGTCTCTGGAGGCGGGTCTGATCAAGCCTGGCAGCGTCAGGGGAGGCCTCGGCAAGGAGATGCGCCACGGCCACGGGCGCCGCACCGCGCACAACATGTCGTCATCGTCGCTGCGGAAGAAGTCGGACCTCTCGCTCGTCTCCAAGGTCCGGTGCGAGATTCTCCGGAATGTGCTGGCTAATCTCCAGGAGATTTTCCTCGGGACGAAGCTATTCGTTCTCTTCCCCGCTGTGCCGCTCGCTATTATCGCGCAGAGCTACGGTTTCGGGAGGGTGAGTCGTTGCTTCGTGCCTGCTTTGTTTTCTTTAAATACTGCCGTTTGGAAGCTAATAGCTGTCTGTTATTCTAATCACTGGTTCAGTTGACTACATTATTTCAATTTGGGGTTGGCCGTTGGAGATGCCGTTATTACTGTTCAACATTGGGTTATTAATTGCTTCAAAAGAGAAGTACTTTTTTTCATAAAAAAAAAAGAGAAATACTTTGGTGCAAGGAGTGTGCAATTGGATTCACAAGTTCTATCACGTGAGATTGTGTGGTTATAATAAGGTTTTAGTAATAGTAAAAAAGAGGCAATTCTATCTAGGGCTCCTGAGGTATATGCAGGTTCACAAAAATAAAAACATGCTTTCTTGGTCTCTCTCACCTAAAAGTTTTTCACATTGATCCCTTTTAACGGATTGCGTTAGGTTTGGCCATTAAATTATTATTTTAAAAAACTGATAATATATATATTTAAATATTTCTAATTTCTATTGTAACGTCAAATTTTCTTTTGTTCTTTATATTCTAGCCCACAATAGTAACTTTCAATGCTTTAATATGTATTTTTATTTTTTAAAATAATATATTAACGGTCAAACTTAATAGAGAAATGGACACATATAAAAATATTTTTATTTTTGTAGACGTCTATGGAATCCTTGATGGACTAAAAAAAAGGTTTACTTCATCCATAACTAACAATACCATGGGTATATATATATATAAAACAATACCATGTGTACGATTAAGACGCTTTTACTGTATACTTCAATTTACGCAATAGATGCATGTAGGTATTGCTCACTTCAAAAACCACGAACCTAGCTACTGTTTATTCTAACACTAAATTATATGTAAATCCTACCATTCTAGGTGCTTAGTAGAATGATTAAGGTTATCCAGTTATGGTTAATCTAAAAAGAAATTGACTTTGATTTATAATTTTATTTTTTTACAAGTTATGTTAAACTGCTAAAATGAGGTCAAATTTAAATTGATTTTGAAGGCCTGAGATGAGCAAAGCTTGAGCATACTAACTCATTGGGATGTTTTTTTATTTCTGCAATAAAAAAAAAAGCCTTACCCCCATCTAGTTGTGGTTGTCTGCATAGATTTCTCTTTTTCATTCACCTTTATATAAAATCATGTGATTTACCTTTATATAAAATCATGTGATTTAGGTCACATGTAATGAATATATCACATGTAATAATCATATCTCAAGTCAATTTTTGTAACATCCCGTGATCTCATTGTAGAGGTATTGTCCGCTTTGGCTTTAGGAAAACTGCGTGACTTGAGTGCTTTCCAGGAGGTCACCCATCCCAGTGCTATTCCAGCCCAAGCACGCTTAACTACCGAGTTTTCCATCACTAGCCTCACGATTTTGCCCCAAAAGGCACCTCTACTATTTGAGATCACGTTATCTACTTATACAGCTCAGGATCTCCCTCCCTTTTCGATGTGGGACAATTCATTCTTGTGCCCCTCTCACCACTCATTATTCGGCCTAGAAGTCTGCCAGGAGCCGCACTTTGCCTCAGTAATTCCTCTCTCTTAGGACATCATCCGGCGATCACTCCCCGCCTTCTTCGGCCACGGGCATAACAATTTTGGTCTTCCACTTCTTTTGGTGACTTGAGCCCTTCATTTACGTACAGAGCCTCTATGGCTTGATGATAGAAATAATTAAACACCTTAAATATTCTTCTTATTAGTTGTCATGGCTACCCTCTCTATGATATTGTGTATGTTTAATACTAACTCTTCAAATTCACTAAGCAAACATAGAGAAATCTTAAAAATCAGGCCTAAAAATCTTCCGTTTTGATGTTAATTCTGTTTCCTATTTTAGTAACACCATGAAAGAAATAACTTGGTAGGATAAATGTGCTCTGGACATTACATCCATGTGATGAGTGACAATGTTGCTTCTGGTGGCCTTGTTTGCTAATCTGTAAATGAGTTATGATGCTTGTAACTTGTCTCCTGAAGAAATCATTTACTGCATTTTCATTTTTGCTATGACTATGCCAAATCTTATTTTTCAGTGTTTGTGTTTTGACTCTTTCCTTGTTTCATTTAATGAATGAGCCATGAAAGGTTTTATTATTTCTAGGTAATGAAAGTCTTAAATCGAGTGAATTTTAATGGTTTGGGACTGAATTTATTTGGCCATTTTTGCTGAGGCTAACAAAAATCTGGATGAATTGTGTCAAACTTAGCATTTGATGAAGTAGAAAAAAATAGTTTAAAGAGAAGATAATTCAGGAATATTTCGTTTGTGGCTATTTAGTCTCAAAATTATGGCTGAATTAGTCACAGAATTGTCAGATGAGTGTAGATTATATATGTTTTGGACTTTTTTATTGAGATGTTATTAACCTGTCCTAAAATGTTAATTGTTCGATTGTTTTGTTTGCAGGCATGGGTTTTTGCCTTAAGTTTACTAGGCCTAACCCCTCTTGCAGAACGAGTAAGCTTTCTCACAGAGTAAGTTCTGGTTTCTTTCTTTCTAGCTCTATTTGAGAATGGATATCATTTGTTAGTTCCTTATCAAGCTCACCTTTTTCCTGTAGTTCGTAAAATCAGCATTTCGAATGGGAATGTTTGAAATTTTAGCATAGTTTTCCTTGTTAGTATAACAAACCAATATTTTCTTATATTGTTATTGCCTGTCTAGCTTATTCTTCTAACTTTTGCTATATTAAGGTTTATCCTCAAGAACTCATAATATTACATAAGAGATGCCATATTTTATGTTGAAGAAATGGAGGGGAAATGCAAACAAAGACGTTATGTAGCTGCGGATAAAGCATGGATTCTACCATCTAGGGCATGCTGGGATTTAAGCCAGTTTCCTTTTAATAATTGAAACGTCCAAGATCTGCTTGAGTTCTGTGGAAACTCTACAAAACTATTAGGAAAAAATGTCCACAGTATAATTGCATCAAATTGTTTTGTTTCTTTTGAGTTTCGTAGTGATAGAATGGGAAGAAAAGTAGTGATTCTATAACAAGCTGATCTTGGATATCATACTAACAAATTGATGAATGAACATTCAAATTGACTATTTTATTCATTAAATTTTATATTTTGCTTAAGAGATTTAGTCCAACAGTGTATTAATCATGATTTTAGGGCCCGTTTGGTTCGAGCTTTGAAATATAGTGGGTGTTAATGGTAGTATATGAAGTGATAATTTTAACTCTAGCCATTTGGTTGAAGTGTTATAAAAAAAATTCTCGTTTGGT
>JAEMOT010002613.1:240958-260670 GCA_019297695.1 Apostasia ramifera | reverse complement strand
TAATTTTTATCTACAATAATGGATGGCATCTGGAAAAGAAAAGCAAAGATAATAAAGTTGTGGGCGATATCAAAAGCATCTGGAAAAGAGAATCAATAATGAGAAGCATCTTAATAATTAAAGGAAAGACTGCATATTGAAGGCAGATTTTGCTACAGCCTTAGCCATCATCTCTGCCTTCAATTATGCAGCCTTTCCTTTAATTATTAAGATGCTTCTCATTATTGATTCCCTTTTTCCAGATGCTTTTGATATCGTCCACAACTTTATTATCTTTGCTTTTCTTTTCCAGATGCCATCCATTATTGTAGATAAAAATTACATAGAGGTCTTTACTTAAGTGGACTGTATAAAAATATTTCTAGGAGATGAATAATATCCAATATGTAAATCTGAGAATAATTTTTCTATCTGTCGGCCCCACTGAAAATCCAGTTCATTATTGCCTGTGTCGATTTCAGTTAAATCTTTTTCATCATAAACTATAATCCGTCCATTGCATTGATATTTATAATTATGTCGTCCTTGATAAATCGTTAATAATTCTGATAAATTCTATTTTTATTCATAATCCCACGAGTAACCAAACAAGGAGCCTTACCAGAAGAAGGGCCACCCCATGAGTTTTTTTAATTATTTACTATATATATATATATGAAGTCAATTAATTATTATATATTAAGATAATATTGGAGATATGATTGCTAAATCTTTTTATTTGGCCTGGTGATAAATTTTTTGCTGACATGTGGCTCTAGCGTTGCATCAAAGTCATACACGTGGCGCTCTTTTATCTTGAAACATCATATACGATCTTTGAAACATGTTCGGTTTCAAACATCATGCATTAACCTTTGAAGCTGTATTTACCTTCAAACATCGTGAGTGATGTTTGGAGCCTTCCAAACATCGTGAGTGATATTTGAAAGTAAACACAGCTTCAAAGGTTAATGCATGATGTTTGAATTCAAATAGATTTGAAAGGTCGTATATGATGTTTCAAGATGAAGGAGCACGTATGGCTGTGATGCAGCACTGGAGCCACATGTCAATATTAGCCTCCCGCATGCTGGGGCGCGAATATTTATGTGGGTCCTGGCATGCGAAGCATGATAGCGGTGAACGCGCTGCCTAAAGTCTGCATGGATAAAGTTAGGGGAGCACCCCGGCGCTTCTCACAATCCCTTGGATTCCTGCAAGGAAAGGAAGAAATGAATAATTAGTGAGATGGCAGAGAAAAAAAATAAGGCTAACTTGGTATCTAAAGAGCAGGCCTCCTCCAGATCTCCCTCTTAAGGAGGAGAGACATTGCTTTGCCTTGTAGGTGCTACGAACCAAGCAGAATGTCTGATCTGTAGAGCCACAAAATATTGATATCGATATTTTTCATGATGAAGGAAACATCGATGTTGATATTTTGGATGGCAATTTCTGAAGAGTTGGCTGATCGTCAATTCCGATGTCACAGAAATTGCGGTCGAGCTTAAGTTGCCTCATTCCTTAGCTAGGAGTAGCTCCTGAGGCGAACTTTCCCGATGTCATAGGA
The DNA here is from genome assembly GCA_019297695.1 of Apostasia ramifera. Classification (NCBI taxonomy): domain Eukaryota; kingdom Viridiplantae; phylum Streptophyta; class Magnoliopsida; order Asparagales; family Orchidaceae; genus Apostasia; species Apostasia ramifera. The sequence goes on along the minus strand of JAEMOT010002613.1, from coordinate 259,124 downwards.
CATGGAGTCTGAAACATCATAGAGATGTTTGTACTATGGGCATGAGTTGACCTCTATTAGAGCAGCAGATCCTAGTGGGAAGAGCGCATTTGAAAATATAATATCTGATTAAAGAGTAATCTAGTTAATTCCCTTTATAGCAGGTTAAGAATAAAATAGAACTGATAGGATATTTCCCGAATTTAACTTGAAATTATACTCCTTTAAACATCTGCACAGGAAAGAAGTAATAATAGTAGTGGAGATCCTGCTTAGGAGGAGTTATCTGACCCGATGCCAAAAGGACTTAGATCGTCTGAAACATCAAAGAGATATTTGTACTTGAGGTATAGGCTGACCTCCGTTAGGGCAGATCCTAGTGGGAAGTGAAGGCACTCTACTTAGGGGGGACCTGTATCATGGGTAGATAGCAGGGACTGTCCTAAGGTTACGAGCGGGCCTTCTGGCCTTCCGCTAGCTAGATGGGCTTATGGAAAAGTTTCGAATGTAGGTAGGAGACCCCGCCTGCCAAGCGTGACTAGGCTCGGTGACCTCCGTATATGAAGAGTGAGTATAATGAACCATCGTATATGAGACGCGGAAATCTCGGGTACGATAGTTGAGAGTTTGAGGTCAGACTCATACCTGTCGCACGATGCTTGAATAAAAGATGAGCTAGTAGTGCTTTAGATAATACCTCAGTATGAATATCAATGTTAGGATTAAAAGTATAAGAATTTCAGAATCAGATAGTGCTAGATGCATAAATATCATGGACGACACATGGATCCACCTTGAAATCATGAAGCTTGATAAACTTTTAGATCGATGTTTGGCAAGGGCCATCGTGTATGATGGTTAGTGTTTACTAGATTTTGATGTTTCGTTTCTCCGATGTTTCCTTCTTTTCACTTTGGGTTTGGTGACATCAGGGGAACCGCTCCCTTCAGCGTCCTCCAAAAGTATGAACTGGCTGGCCCTTGCAACCAACTCAGAGTAACTCCTGGGTTTCATCAGTTACAGAGATTTGAATAGATTTCCACTAATCAGTCCCATGCGGTAATCATGGATGGCGACAGCAGAGGAGACGTCTTCGGCTTCTACCACAGCGGTAAAGAAGCGATTGGTGTAGTTTCACAGGCTTTCTTTCTCGCCCTGCTTGATGTTGGCGAGCACCATATGACCATGCGTGTCTGGCCGATAAAGCGAGTAATCACTTCCCATTTCAAAAGCTCATAGGAATAGCTGGGCAGCTTAACAAATCAGCTGAAGGCTGCCCCTTTTAGAGTATTGGCTAGGAGATGACACTTGGTAGCCTCATCAAGTTGGCAGTAGCGAACAGCAGCTTCGAACCCCTGGATGTGTTCCCGGGGGGCAGTAGTACCTCTGTAGGATTCAAGGCGTAACGGCCTAAAGTCCTCTGGGACTGGCGCCTGCCAGATGTTGTTAGAGAAAGGGGTGCTGCCATCAAGTGAGCCAAATTAGGGATCAGATCCGTATTGGAGGGCCTGAGCACCTGGGAAAAGGCGATTCCGTCCAGTGAGGAAAGGAGGAAAAACTGGAGGAAAGACGGCAGGAGCAAAAAGTAGACATGCAGGGAACGGTGAGAGAGAATTTTGGCGCTGGTGTACTTCCTGATGAGAAGGATGGTGCCTAAGAGGCTGAGAGGAAACATATGACTGAACAGTACGACTTCCGACAGTGAAAGGAGCGGGAACCGCCACAGTTGGCTGGGGAGGTTTATGAGCCCTGCAACCGGTGGAAGAAGATCAGGAGCCGCCGTAACTGGCGAAAGAGGTGCAGGAGGAAACATGGTGGCACAAACCGGCTGGGTCTACCTGAGAATCACAGCTTGCTGGGTTATGAGGTCAGTAACCATATTTGTGAGATTGGCCAGCATCCCCTGTAATGCTGAAAGGCGGATGCGTCTGGAGGAAGAAGTAGATCCGGCGCGATGCCGGGATGTCGAAGCTGAGGCTTCATCACTTGGCTCCCTGACGGGAGGTTAACCTGCTTGTGCGCTACGGGCAGCAGAATTGGATCTGCGTGTTCTGACCACCATCTTCTCAGAGTTTCAATGAAAGCACCAGAAGATGTTGACGTGATATGTAGGGGATCCCAAGAAACACAGGGAGAGAGAGAGAGTCTCGAGAGACAGCGGCACGCAGAGAGCTGAGCTTGTCGGTTAAGGCTTAGATGAGAGAGAACATCCAGAGCAACACATAGAGATTTAAGGTGGTTCAGGAAGGAAATCTCCTACGTCCACCGGGTGGCCAGGTGATTTCACTGTTTGGAGCCTTCCAAACATCGTGAGTGATGTTTGGAGCCTTTCAAATATCCTACATGACCCTTATTTCCAGCTCTCCCATCCACATCGGGCACGGTTTCTTAGCTATACCTATCGCTATCAGCGTACTCTGGTCGCATCGTTTCCAATGTAGCATACTTCTTCCAGTCACGCAAACTAAGGATCTGCATGCTTCAGCCATTACGGACCCCAAGAAGACAAGCTCTTCACCCATTATTTTCTGCCCCTCTAGTGGCCGACAGCAGTGGGACTACCAGCGTGGGCTCAGCATTGCTTATACTTTTTCCCCCCGAAAAATCCGGGCGGACCTCTCCTTCCACCCGCCTATAAATACCCCTGAACAAAGCTTCAAAGAAAAGGAGGAGAAGAGGAGCACTCTCATCTTTCCACCGCACTTATATTAGAGCTTAAATTAAGAAAGCTCTCCTTCTCTCTGGCTCCCTCTTCTAACAATTGTACCGGCCTTGACAGCTATTTTTCCTTTCTTTCTAGTGAAATCACCTGGCCACCCGGTGGACGTAGGGGATTTCCTCCCTGAACTACCTTAAATCTCTGTGTGTTGCTCTGGATGCTCTCTCTCATCTAAGCATTAACCGACAAGCTCAGCTCTCTGCGTGCCGTCGTCTCTCGGGACTCTCTCTCTGTGTGTTTCTTGGGATCCCCTACATCTCACGTCAACAATTTTGTTTCATGTCATCGAACAAGATTCTCTCGAATATTTTTCATTTAATGACATCGAGGTATAAGAATATAACTCAATATACAATCTTCTTAAGTTATATAAAAAATTAAGATAAAACATATTAAATAATATAATGATTAAATAATAAATATTTATGTAATTATGTAATTTATCATAGTTTTATAAAATATTATAAACGCACTTAAAAAATACATGCAAAAGCTCTCTAGAAAGCACAAACATAATACAAAAATACTATAATATAACACGATATGCTGACACAATTTTCTAAAGTAAAGAACACAAACACAACAATGTATACCAATTAAATAATTAAATAATAAATATTTATATGATTATGTATCTTATTATAATTTTGCACAAACATAATATGAGATTCCAAAGCATAGCGTGACACGATACATTAGAATATATAAAAATATCTGTGAGTTTTTTTATTTCTCGTTAGACATGTATATAAGATTAAGTAGGTCAATAAATATTTAATAATATTTACTTAAATTTGGGCGACATTCTCAAAGTATAGTCTTTGGTGAGCAAAACTTGCCCATATACTACATGCAAAAGTAATAAAAATAAGATATATAACCATTAGAATCGAACATCTTAGAGGACTTGCGAATATTTAGTACTTTTATTTTACCTCCTTTACAATACGATAATCCTATTGTGCAAATTATTTAAGATATGTCTCAGCATTAGCTCTAATGTTGACATTGTTCTCATATAGTAAATTTTAAAATCATCAAGTTTAAAGTTAACAATTTCATGTATAAAATCTTCCTATTTCATCATCTTACGTTTGTTAATAATATGTAACAAATTTTTATTTAAAAATAAAATAATAAAAAATAACAAAAACTTGCAAGCAGACTCAGCATAGAGTGAGTCTGCTTCGATGGTAAAAACTTGACATTCAGGACCTATTTGTTTGCTTAATTAAAAATTTAATTTGATTAAAATTATTTTTTAATTAAAAATTATGAATATTGTGAAATAAAATTAATTATTATATTGTAATATATAAAAAATATAATATAAATTAATTATTATTTTAATATATATATATAAGATATAAAATAAATTAATTATATGATGTGATATGATTATTTAAAATTAAATCAGTCAATCGGTTGGCCGGCCAATTCTGGCCCAGACAAAAACCGTTCGGCAGTGAACCGCAGTGAACCGCAGTGAACCGCATCGAACCGGCGATCCAACTGCTGAACCGTCGGACCACCGAAGTTGAACCGGTTCGCAGAAACCTAAATACAGAAATACTGTTGAATCGCAGATTCAGGGCGGTCATTCAGCGATTGCTTCTCCCGAGATGCCTCCACAGTTGCTGGCTCCAGCGGCAAAGTCGCCGCCAGCTGCCTCTCTCAGGACCCATCGAAGCGGTCGTCGGCCGAGAAGCTTCTCCTACATCCCTTCTTTGAGGGATGTGCAGATCCCCCGACTACCTCGTCAAAAACGGTCTCCGCGCCGAGCCGCCGCTGGAGGAGCCCTTCGAGGGGAGATCTATCACCGACGGCGGAAGTGGTCGATGGTCATCGTTTTTGCCGAACCGGTGGAGGGTGAGCTAGTGGAACTTCTGCGAGGATGCCTTTGAGCTGGTTTCAATTTACCCCAAGGAGAGCTTGCAGTGCGTTCATGGCGGGGAAGATGAGGAGAGGGAGATGCTGATCTAGGACTCGTTTGCTCTGCTTGGAAGCTTGGAGGTGCACGCGGAAATGGCGATGAAGGTGTTAGAGAGCCATTGGGGAGAGGGAAGAGAGGGAGAAGCAGCTTTTAGGGTTTGCGGAGAGCTTGGAGAAGACGGTGGGTGATCTTAGCTCCTTGCTGCAGAGGGAGAAGAAGACGAATTTAGAGCTATAGCTGGAGCTGGAATGGCTGACAAACAGTAGTAGTAGTGGGAAGCAGCAAGAAGCACCATAATAAATATTTTTAAAATATTATGTCATCACAGTTCAACTCCGGTTCGATCGTGATCGACTTTTAAATTTTAAATCTTTTATTTTACCGATTTTAAAATCGATTCAATTTTCAAAATCTTATTACCTTTATATTAGAATTGCCTACACGTCATCAAAAAGAATCACTTTGAGCCGTATTGTATCATTGTGAATCAAGGAACACAACCAACTAGGCTCAATCGGTCAAGCAACTTTTTCAAATATCATTAAATATGAAGTAAGTTCTGAAATTCCATTCCATTTTACATAAAACCCAAAAAAAGCCAAACCTCAACCACGATATTTTCTTCTTTCGCCAAATCCCGTGGACTCTAGTTATCCCAACAGCGCTTTCAATTCTACTCCAAACCCCGTGATGCATGAGTTTTCTATGCCTAGTATATTTATATAACTTTAATGCTACAACTATCCGTCAATGTAAAAATTGCTATTGTAACAATCAATCACCTCCTTTCTAGCCTACAGCTAGTCCACTAACAGCCCAAAGTATCTTCTATTAATTGATATATTGGGTCATTAGGTGACTGCGATCCTTTTCCTTCTGGAGGAGGGATCAGATGCCTCATTATCCTACTGCGCATTGAAGGATCTTCTTTGTAGCATTGAGGGATATTCCTTGTAAGTCAACAGCATCATGATCGCTTTTCTATGAGCTTTTTTTTTTTGCATAATGATATATATATATATATATATTTATATTGCTCATCTTGACTCGTAGATCAATGTAGTTTTTTTTTTCAAATTAGGTAAATTCTAATTTCAATTCTTCCTCCTCTTTCTTGTAGGCTTACACATCTTATTAGAAATTCCTCGCACAAGATTCTTCACTGAACTTTTCTCCGAATATAATCCTTCATCATGACTGAAGATTGCTGGTAGACGATTGATGTCAACCAAAAAAGTTCTCTTGAATATACACTTTCATCATTCTTTGGTAAAAGGATATTTTAATTTTCAAGGGTTGTATTCGCAATTGATACTTGATAGAGAAAAATAACTTTTTTTTGAAAGGCGAGAAGTATTATTTTCTTTTTTTTTATAAGAAAAGTTTGAATACATTCATTTACTAGAGTCAAGAGTACAATTATTTTGAAAAACACGAGTCAAAAAAGGAGGGATACAATCTTTCCATAAAAATGACTCAGAGGAGGAAAGAGCAAATTGAGCAAGGCTATGAGTTACTTCGTTACCCTCTCGTCTGATGTGCGTTAACTCAACACATGGGAAGGTGGATAACATCCTTTTCGTGTCAAGCAAACATAAGCCAATCATCGAAAGGTTGAGACTGTTTTCTTTCAGCTCACGGATAACATTCAAGGAGTTGCCTGCGAAGATGACATTCTGAAGTGAGAGCTCTCGGGCCAACATAACAGCTGCTCTAGTTGCATAGTGTTCGGCGTAATGTGAATTCAAATTACCCTGGAGGCTGTTAGCACGGGCTGCCAACAAATATTCCATATGGTCACAGGCCACAACACCAATACCAAAATAGTTCTTATTATCCTTAACAGCTGCATCAAAATTGAACTTAACCGATTGAAAAGGAGGTTTGCGCCACTTTGCATTAAGGATGATAACAGTGTATTCGCCAAAAGACTCCTTCTTTGCAGCCTTAAACTCCTCGATGAATTTTTTAGCTTGGATAAGGATGCACTCCGCTGTTTGACTTGGTTTTCCATGGAGCACATCATTTCGATTACTCCAAAGCAGCCAGAGGATTATTGCCATCAGACTAGCTTTCTTCCTGTTTCTATCCAGGATAGTGAGGCCCAGTGAAATTCCTTCATGTTCCCCAGGGACAAAGTCGGGGGGAGCTATGTGAGCTAAGCTCCAAACAGTAGCAGCGATGGGGCAATTGCCAAAAATGTGGGCTGACTTCTCTGGTTCTTTACCATATATCAGACAATGTGGAATGCAATCGATCATTCGACAATTACATAGATTGCTGAAAGAAGGAATGAAGTTTTTAAGAAGCCTCCAGGTGAATAATCGTACCTTACTTGGAACTTGTAAATTCCAGATATTCTTCCATCTGCCTTGAGAAGTCGACGTGGAAGAAGAAGCTGTCCGATAGGTAGTTTGTTCACCTAGGATATGTAAACTTATATGCGAGCTCGATTGCTGTATGAAGTGATAACCACTACGAACAGAGTAACTACCAGAGGGGTTAAAAGCCCAGATACGAGTGTCTGGAGCATTGATATCACCCAATGGGATACGCAAAATCTCTTGAATGTCTATTATATCAAAGGCTTGATGTAAGATCTCAGTATCCCATGAGTTGGAAGTTGGATTAATAAACAAATTTACTATAGCCTCTTTAGAAAGAAATTTTGGTTGCGTAAATATTTTGAACTCCCAAGGACGAGGAATCCATTTGTCATGCCAAATGTTGATTCTTCTTCCATTCCCAACACGCCACATCAAACCCTTACTAATAACATTTTTAGCTTGCCAAATACTTTGCCAAATATAGGATGGGGAGGAGACCAACCGAGCCTCGAGAAAGTTTTCATTAGGAAAATAACGCGAGCGGAGAACACGAAAGCTAAGAGAATTCTGATTTTGTGAAAGCTGGGGGATTGGGCTTTCGAAGCCTTAACGCCTTTAACTTAGCATTGTTGGGCAAACAGGTTTGGAGAGAAGTATTATTTTCTGATTTAAAGTTTGGTTCATTATTATCTTGATGTCATGTTATGTTATGTTATTTAAAGAAAGCATTTAATTTAATGACATATATAAATAATCTTCTATAAGATTATAGAATTATTAGTCAAAAAATAACATCATGATATTTTAAATTATATAATATAACACTAAGATAATAACGAACTAAACGCCTCCTCATATAAAAGCAGAGATAATTTTTGAACACTTCTAAACTAAAAATATTACATTACAGATATATATTATTGCATTTAAAATAAGGATATTGAGTTTCTTTCTTTTACAATACTATACAAACTATGTGCAAACTTTATGTGTCATTGCGTTTGGACTACTCACACTGAGCAAGAAACAGCATATTTTTTTGCATATCATACTTTTCTTGTAATATCAAGTGATTTAAATTTAAAAGTATTATCCGCTTTAATTTTAGAGAACTACGTGACTTGAATACTTCCTAGAATATCATTCATCCCAGCACTACTCCAATTGAAGCACTCTTAATTATAAAATTTCTCATCATCAGCATCACGATTTTATCCCAAAAAATATCTCTACTATTTTGGATCACATTATCTACTCATACAGCTCAAAAATGCCACCCTCTTTTTAATGTGAGATGATATATTTATATGTTTTTTTACTTAGAAGCCTGTTAGGAGCTACTCATTATCCAAATAATTTCAATTCACTTATGTAGATATCACCCTGATGATCACATTTCATTGTAGATATCACTCTGATGATTATATTTTGTTGTAGATATCACTCTGATGATCACATTTTCTGAGATATTAATAATCAATGACTATATCACACTTTCTCTTAAGCCCAAGTTAAGCAAGCTTAGGCCGAAAGCTACAAGACCTAATTATTGGGCACTAAGTGGGACATATAAACCATCACTCACCTAACCAAAAATTTCCTATTTGAGCAAATTTGATTCAGATTTTAATTATTATTTTTGACTTGGAATAGTCATAGTTTGGCCCAAATTTCCCTTAAAACTATTAAATAAAATCCATCATACGTAACCTAAATATTACATAAGATTCTTTAATGGAAATATTATATAGGATATTGCTAACCATATAATACATGATAATGTATCAATGTAAACAAATGTGATTCCTTCTTCTGCACACTCAGACTATAACAGTCTTTTAAGTTATATGGAATCTAATTAATTCGAAAATCAATAGACATGCAAATAGCAAAATTTTTCGAACTGAGAGTTACTTTCTAGTAGAATCCCTGGGAGAAACAGAAAAAGCTGAGAGTTACTTTCTAATAGAATCACGGGCGTTCACCGAATATGATTCAACTCGATTAAAATTTATTAAATTTCAAACATTTATTTTTTGTTGACGCAACTCAGTAAAAATTATGAACTAAAAATAAATCACTTCGAGATCAAGTGAAGGAAAACAAGCTCAAACTCTGAATAAACCCACCCCTGGGCAAACTTTGTATTAATTTTCTAGTACAAACAGCTAAGAAGGACAATCAGAGAAGTCAAACCACACTCGGTCTGTTTAGCAACAGTCTAAAAAAAAATAATTTATTTTAATCATGATCATACTTTTAAATTTATTTTTTTAAAAATTAAAAATATTATTTTATATTTTATTTTACACGAATTTCAATATTAAATGATCACTTTATTTCACATCTAATATAATTTTTAATATAACTAATCCACCTTATTTCACATCATACATATTTTTTTAAAAACTTTTCACAAAAATTTTTCAAATTACTTTTTTTTTCTCCAACCAAATAGAGCCTGGATAAGAAGAACAATTAAATTGGTAAAACCACAGGAATGAAGACGACGACACTTTTCTAAAGAAACAAAGTCGTATATCAACCAACAAATTTTTTAGAAGCAAACAGTCGGATTTCAAATTAGACAAGAGCCGAAACTAAAGGCATGATCACTACAAGTTAGATAATTTCCGGTTATACTTGAAGCAAGATGATGAATAAGCTAGCGGCATTACTGGAGTTGATATTCTAGCAGCTTTCTTCGAATGCGATCTGTAAAAAGTGGAAGAAAAATTAGGTAAAATTTAAAAGGGAAGAGAAAATATCACAAATACTGTATCTTGCAACACTATTTAAGGTTGATTTAATACTGATCCACAAAACTCTCAGACATGTTAGATATAAGATGGACATAACGTACATTGACTTGAACATAATTCGATGGAAAACATAACAGAAAAGAACATAAATTGGCACAACATACAAAAATTTAACATGAATGGACCTTAATCTGACTAAAAGCTGGCAAAGTTTACAATCCTGGAAACCAAGTGTTAAGAGTTTTGGTGACCCAAATCTATATGGTCCAGCATGAAGAGCTCGCAGTGTGATATTTTTGGAGAAGAAAAATAATGTAAAAAGTTGGATTTTGGAGTCAAGTGGTGGTAGCGGAGAGATCAGATCTATTCTATTTGACCAAGTCTCGAGTCTAGAATTTATTTTACTATATGTATTGTTTTATATATTAGAGCAGAACTATTCTAAATAACTTATAGCCACTGAAAGCAATCTTCTTCTTGTACTTATCTATGTGATTTAGTGATTTCCTCCTTTGCTTGTAATTTTTCTCAAACGTTAGGGTTTTTCACGTAAACTTGTGTTCTTGTCTTTATATTTCTTGTTGTCAAGCGTGCCACTTAAAACCATCCAAATGGTATCCATTCCCATAATTAACTAAAAAAAATGCAAAAGGCCTAATCATGTAATTAAAGTGGTTAATCTTGAATTTTGGCCTTCATGATGATTATAATGATGGTTTCAGTATAAGCACTACGACACTAAATTTTAAAAAGGAGAAGGAAAACAAAATATGCATTGATACCTCTAAAATCTGAATACTGCAAATGACATCTCCTCATTCACATGCTCCAACAACTGAAAGTCTAAGATGACTGCCAAGTAGCTGCTTATGTGAAAATGCTGCTGAAAAATCATTAGTCACTTTACTTTCGGTCATTGGCTCTATCTGGATGATCTGTCCAAATAACTGGATCGTTCCTTTTGCTGACCTTTTTCCATTGCAAGCACCACTACTGAAAATCCCAGCTCCACAGTGTTCGACACTACCTTCATTTGGTGGTGTTTTTATCTCCGATATCGAAATATGGGGATTCTTGATATCAATGCCACTAATAATATTGGAGAAAACCTGATTTGTGCTTGTGGGCACAAAGTTAGATAATGTAAAATGCCTGGCTCCCTGTCTGCCAAAGGGAGATCCAATGAGATTGCACAGAGATGGGCTAAGAAACCCCATTTCTGCACTACCACATCCTGTTGAGGACTCTGCACCCCCATGTCCTTCGATGGGTAAGTCGACGCCATCTAAAAGCCTGGGCTTTTTGGCGACAGGATAAGGTTGGTTGGGGGATAGTACCTGCACTTGCCAAGGGTTCACAGTTTTCAGATTCTGCAAAACCTCAGGCTCATCCCAATTAACCTGGTACAAAGAGTTAGCATGCATAGGGTTAGCTTAACTGCAATATGTCTCATCGAGAAAAGGAGAAAACATAATACCAAAGCCCAATTTCAAGAAATATATCTAGGATTATGACCTCATTTTATATCCGCTGCTACATAAACCTCATGGAAATAAAAAGTTGCCCAAAACTAAAATTCAAACCAGAGTTAATGAAGATGCTGATATCCTGTTCCCACAATAGAATTTATGCCAAAATCAATGAACCTAGAGACAGGCAATGTAGCCCAGTTTGAGCTAAAGAACGTATAATTACTTTCTCAAGGAACAGTTTGAACAAGTAGAAAACCATTTAAAAGTGCTCAAGATTTCTTGACAAAGTAAAATATATCAGACCAAAAGAAAATAAAACCAGCTTCATATCAAGCAAGTTATTATCCCTATTAGATTTACCCTACAAGGATTCAAATTTGCACAACCTAGAATTTAAAGAAGAAATCAAAGCAAAGTGTGTAAAAGAAAATAAGTTGCAGGATACAAACCGAAAAGTGTAAAATTACGTCTATTTCAAATTGACCTCAGTGTCAATTTCTCTTTTTTTCCTAAAAATTCCCCACCATCATGTACTATACCAAAAGCTTCATGTGCAATATGCCAAATATAAGGTTTTTCAGTTTTATTTTCTCAAAGTTAACCAGTACTTCAATACATAATTTTAAATTTATAGATTGTCAAATAGATCAAAATACATCACTAACAGCAGTAGATATAACTTCAAAAACTAAATAAACCAAAGCATTCTCATCACTACGTAGCCTGAACGAAGAAAGTTCAAACCCTACACCATTTACGATCCAAATTTCATAAGAAAAACATCCTATAATTTACTGGTTTTAATTACTTTCCATGCATTAAGAGAAGAATTCCTGGTCTTTTAAAAGGCTCTGTTTGGCCTGTGGCTAAAATAAACATGGTTAAAAAATCCATCAACTAAGAACAACAAACCACCAATTCAGTACTTCAGAAAAAGCCAATCCAATCAGCCACAGTAGTTACACCGTAAATCCAATAACACCCTTTAATAAAAAGTACAACAAACAACAAACAAACGAAGCTAAATGGGGCATCTCCGGCATTTTTTTTTTTTTTTGCATAACATAACTACTGTGAGAACAGAACACTCAAAACAAAAACAGATTAATCAGGAGCAAAAAGAGCATGATGCAAAAAACGAAAAACTACTAACAGAGAGCGCCTCAAGGAGAATCCCAAATCAAACAACAGACTGTACTGAAACCAATTATCAGATCAAGGGAACAAAAAGATAAAATTTACCTGAAGCATTCGCCACGGGGAAAGGGCCCATCGGTCATTCTCCGGGTTAGCGGCGAAGGCAACCGTCCCCTGAAACCATGTCGTCCTCGAGAAATCCTCCGTCTCCACAGCCATCTTAATCCTCATCCCCGATCCCCACGGTACAGTCATCGCTGCATCAACCATCTCCTTCGCCACCACAAACTCTGGCCAGCCGATCTTCGGGTAGTACAAGACCTCAAACGGCCGGCCCAACTCCGCATCCCTTACCGCCTCTACAATTGACTCCGAGGATACTTTTCCCCTATTGCTCCTCGAAAATCCTTCTCCGCTGACTCCCTCTTCAGGCTTTAGCTTGAACTCCGGTAGGGTAGGGAAGTTGATAGCCCCACCGGAAGTTCGGCTGGTGCGGCGGATGCCCAAAAAGATCTGACCAGTGAGATTGCGCATGAAAACGACAGAATCTCCGGCGACAAGTTTTTTGCTGTTCACAAATTTGCTCCATCCGGTGGTAAGCAAGTGGCGGCGTGGCGTTCCCCGATAAATGTGCCGAAACTCCCAGCTGTTGCCGTGCACGTCGATAACTGAGATATTCTGCACCGGTGGATCCGCCGTGAAGTCTAATTTAGGGAATATCGAGTCGGCGCAGAAGCGCGGGACGGAGAACCCGCCACCGTTGTTGGCATCACTCGGAGTTAGCACCTTAGAGAAGGAGATGATTCCGCTTCCTTCAGTTGCCACTTCTTCCAAGTCAAGAGATGGAGGGGAAGAGGCGGGGACAGCGGGAGCATTAGGGACGCGGGGATCGAGCGAAATCTTGGCGTACACCTCGTCGCTGCTGGAATGAGCTGAGAGGAAGACCGAGTTCACCCGGCAAAGAAAGAATGATGAGGAGCGGAGGATTGAGGAGAAGTCCGGCAGGGACGAGCCGTGCTCGCGGTGGCCCTCCGGAAAGTAGTAGACGAGCGAGCCGACCTTCGGCAGGCGAGTGGATCCGCCGGCGCACGCCTTCCACACGCCGGCATCCAACTGCCGGAAGCTCCGGGACGATGCCATGAGTTTTGGGGTTAGGGTTGATGGCATGTTCGATCAGGGAACGCGGAGGAGAAGGTGAGGTATTTAGAGGAAGACACGGGAAGAGTAAGGACGAGGTGAGACAGGGAATACGACACAGCCGTCCCCCTGGCTTCACATGTTTATTACGATAATGCCACTGCTTGGCTCTCTGCGCTCGCCGTGGACTTATAGCTGTCTGTAGGACCGTGGTTCATCTTGTAATTATCTAACACCACTGGGGGTACAAAATAGTAAAAGGTGGAAAATTTTATTTATTTTTTTGTCAAGTGGGAAATTTATTTTAGTATAAGTAACTTTACAAAAATTGTGCTATCAAAAAAAAAATTAAATTAAATTGTTATTTTTTTACCGCTTTAAAACAAGTTCAGATTTGTTTTAGGCTTCTCAAATTCATTATTAAATTTCGAAATCATACCACGTTAAATTTTATAATATTTATAAAACAAATTAATTTATGAGAAATGCTTCAACTTTCAAATATGTCGTACGATTATTATTAAAAAAAACATAAAAACAAAACACTTTCAAATAGGCCGGCAATTGTAAGGATCGATTCTCCAAGATCAGAATTCAGATAGGCCAAGGCCGATCTTAGGACCGATTTTATCATTAAAATAATTAAGGCCATTAATTTTTTGAACATCAAAAATCAATTAAAAATTACATTAAATTCAGAGGATATTTTTTATTCTTTCTTTGAGTCAGCACTAAACTGAATCTAGCCTGTTCAAAATAGCGGTCCATCTAAAATGTTTCAAAAATTTAATATATATATATATATATATATAGTATAGTATATATCACCGATGCATTATAGTTACTGGGAACAAGTTGGTAATTTATCATCCCTTGGGTCTGTTTATTTGTAAAGTTAAATTTAACCAGGTTAAAATTAAACTTAGATAGAGATATTTTTTTATTAAAAATTATGAATGATGTAAAATAAAGCTAGTTATTATGTTGAGATATGTGTTTAGTAATGTGTGTAGAATGTGAAATAAAGTTGATTTTTAATATTAAATTTTATGTGTGATATGATATGTTAGGTTAAAATTAAACTAAGTTAATTTTTAACTCGCAGACAAATGGGGCCTTATGTGTGATTTGAAACTTGTTTTATGCAAATTTTCTAATTTTTTTAAAAATAGGTGAAATTTTAGTCGCATTAAAGTGGCTTGTACAAGAACTTCTTTTATATAAAGAGCTTATCTTTGGGAGACAATTGAAGAGCTCTCAAATATTTGACTTATTTTTTTTGATTAAATCTCAATTCTTAAATAAAATTAAAAATTTTTAAGTTATTTTGAGCTAGCTCTCGTAGATTTTGAGTTAGTTTGGGATCGATAAAGTCAATCTAAGCTGGCTTGAAAATAGCCATAAAATCAATTAGTAATGTTAGAAATCTCCTACAAATGACTCCAAACTAAGGTTTTGAAAATCAGACCGATTTCAGAACTGGTAGACTGAAAAGTTCAAGGTTCAATGGTCGAACCGGGGTCGAACTGAGATGAAGTAAAAATTAAAAAAATTAATAAAATATAATATAAACATAGTTAAGATATATATTATTCACATATCAACTCAATAATTAAACATAAAATAAATGTTTAATAATTGAATTTAACAAATAATACTTATGTCATTAACCTAAAAAATAATTCCAAGCAAATCGAAATAGCAATAACCCAACAAAATATTCGCAAATCACAAATTGAGTATAATATTTAGTACATTATTAAAAGATGTGAATAAATGATATATTTTGTCAATATTGAAATACTAAATTATTTCATCATTTCATATCACTAAAATACTAAAATACTAAATCATTCCGAGAGGATGGAGGCTGGAGAGAAGAGTGCGAGGTAAGGAGAATCGCGAGTTCGTGACTATCACGCGAGTAGAGGCCGCAGAACGAAAGCTGAGTTAGGGACCTAGGGTTTAGGAAAGGTTTTTTTTTTAATTTTAAACTCAACCGGCTAACCGTACCGGTTCAACAGTTGAACCGAGGTTTAGACCGATTCTAGCCGGTTTTAAGCGGATCCGGTTATAAAATTAAATCGGACCGGTTGGCTGACCGGTTTACGGTTCGACCCGTTGAACCGGCCGGTCCGGTCCGATTTTTAAAACCTTGCTCCAAACATTAAAGTCAATTAGAATTATATTTATATATATATATATATATAATCAACTTTTTGTTCATATAGCACTATTGTAATATAGAAAATACTAGCTGATTTTAATATTTAGTATCATTTATGAAAGCTATAAAGCATTACTCAAATCAATTTAAACATCATAAATTACACAACAAAGTTGAAGATTGGAAAACATTTGCAAGAGCTATGACTTTATTGATATTTACTACTATACCTTTTCGACAAGATATTTTCTATAAGATATTTTCATTGATGAACTTGAACGAGATTTTTCACTCAAATTCTTGTCTACAAAAAAAGTGATATCAAATAATGACAGGTGCATAATAGGAATTCATCGTTATAAAAGTTATCAAAAGAAAATCATGTTTGACAATGTAAGAGAGAAATCATTGAGATGCCAAAGGTAAACCATGACCTTGAGCCTAAAACCTTACGACAACAAGAAAGAAATAGTTTCAAATTCGGCACTAACTCCAATCAAGAAGAAAAGAACCCTTCTCAACATCAACTGCAAAGAGATAAAGATCTCACTCTAATTACACTTTAGGTTGATAACAACAATTGGCATAGATAATCAACTTAGGTCAAGAGAAAGGGATGAGAATACTTGAAGTCAGATTACAAGAACCTAAACGCACCCAATAACTTGTCCATAGTGATGCATAAGGAATAGAAATGTTATAATTAGTTTTCAAGCTTCAGTAGCTATAAGGTGGCTAACTAACTTTACTCTTAGACAAGGGTCAGGAATTATGATCGCAATATTTTTAGTACCTAGTGTAAGATTTTTATTGATAATCGAAATTGTAGCTAATCTTGATAATCATGAAGTCAAGTCACTCGAACTTGACTCGTTTATAGCCCTACCTATTCTTTTGGTTTGGGTCGTCTCGCTATGAAGAAAAGTATTGGATAGATGAGAACATTATTTTATTACAATCTACATGAAATTAAAGAAGATGCAAATTTCTATAAAATAATTGAGAAAAGGTGAATCCGGTGTAAATTTTAGGAAAATTTCATTTGGGTATGACAAGAATTGATGTTATTGTTTTCAAATCCAAAACATTTATATTATTTAACTTTGATCCTCCAAATTTAAATCACTTGTCAGTAGGTCCTAAGCTGAGTCCCACATTTTTGACAGGTTCTTAATTTCGAATAAAAATTGATAGTTTTTTCAAATAAAAAGTATAGGACTAGCTATTATAGTCATTTTAGTGCAATTTGCTTCTCTCCCTTTATTTATCTTTTTTTCCCCCAACTCTCACAAGGGAGTCGGCGCAAAACAAATAGAGTGGAGAGTAGTAAGAAGGACAATTTCACCATGAGAGAGAGAGAAGAGAGAGGGGGACGGCACTAGTACGTAAAGGGCCAAAATTAAGGTGACAACAATAGCATGCATGGAGAGCAACAATATTACTGTGATGTGAACGTGTGTTGTTGTCCGACAAAGTAGTTAAATAGTAAAAAAAATTAAAGATAAACGTACTTCATAATGATTCAGTTCACTGATAGAACCTAACAACAAAATAAATTCAATCAGTGAAATCAACGTTGCATAATTTCTATTTTTCGAACTATAATAGCCAATGATGTCCTTACCATGAAAGTCTTCATGCAATTAATTAATTAATTAATTAAATTTTAAGTCACTCTTTGTTGATGCTCAAATCTCAATATGGATGATTTGCCTTGTGGATATTCTTGCTTCTCATTAGCATAAGACAAAACCTAAGATTTTTAATATTGAATTGGTGAATAATTTTATTTTTTTGAAGTCTCTTTCAGAATTGGAAGGGGTTCTATATATCTTTTGTTGGTACTAGTTAATTAATTGCTTAGTCTTATGGGTTGAAATTTGGGCAGAGCTCAACATAAGAAAGGGAAGTGGTTTTGTATATTTTAATAAATGTAATAATTGTAACCCAAATAATAAATAATTATTAGACTAAATTATTTCTTAATGCTGAGGTCACCTTTTCACACAGTTCTACACCTTTTTTGATCACTAAACAACACTTCTGAAGGGCATTGATCAATTATTTCAGAAAAATCCTTTGCAATGAAGTTAAAAATAACTAAATTTGATGGCTCATTTTAGCTTTTGTAAATATTCATTCTATCTTATGGAGTTTTTCCTAGCTCAGCAGGGAGGGAGCCTTCCTGAAATCAGGGTATCTCAGATTCAAATTCACACCGCCATAATTTTTAATTAAAGTAAGAAGAATTATAGCATTTAGAAAAAAAAAATTAAATATATATATATATGTGTGTGTATTCATTCAATCTCTCCTACTTCTTTCTCTTTGTCTATTCTTTCTCTCTCTTTTTCATCTCATCTATGGCTAGTAATTTATCCTGAAGATCAAAAATTGAATGAAGGTTAGATTAGATTTTGCATTGAATCGAGATCAACTCAATCAAAGTGAGCCAACTAATAAGTCATTTTTATACCTTAAAATTTTTATCAATTCAATCTGGAATCAGTGTAAGATCGAATTGATTATATAT
>JAEMOT010002613.1:214109-240865 GCA_019297695.1 Apostasia ramifera | reverse complement strand
TAGAATATTTAATTCAAAATCAAGGAATTAAAAAAATTCATATACATATATATATATATATATATATATATATATATATATATATATGAAAAAAATGATTAAAAGATCATTATCAATATAATTTATCTAAAAAAAAAGTCCCAATTAGTGTCTCAAAAATGACAAAATAAAATCAATTGTATAATTCAAATAAAGAATATATATACATAATTACTAACTTGATTATATTAATTTTTTTATAATAATTTAATGAATTACTATATTAGAAATTTTTTACGAACTTTATTTAAATTATATTAATTGTAGATTAATTTTTTATTTTTACTTCTAGCCATTCATCGGATGGACAACATGTTTTTGTTTTATTGAATAAATAAGCTTAAATTAATAATAAATAAGCCAAACTTAAATCGAATTAAAATCCAATCGAACACTTCTCATTTATATTTTGAAGTAAAAATATTTAATTTAATTTTGAGCTAAAATTGGATCATTCAAACCCTAATCTCATGCATCTTCCCTTTCTTCCTCTTCTCTCTATAGACAGTACCTTGAAGTACATTGAAAAATTCAAAAAAAAAATCAATGCATAAAACTAGCTGTGACACCCATACTCAAAGAGGGTGCGAAGTGATTGTCGGGTAATATTTTAAGAGAAAGAAATTACTAAGTTAAAGTGCAGCTCCTGCAGGCTTCTAGACCTATAGATAGTGGTGAGAGGGGCATATGAATGAATTGTCCCACATTAAAGATGGAGAGAGATTCTAAACTATATAAGTCACGTAATTTATTAAAATTAAAGTAGACAATATTTTTATATTGAGATCACAAAATATTACATCAGCTAAATCACAGAGACCCAAATGCAATTCATGCTGACTTGATATCCAATCAATACCTCAATAAAATCGAATTTTAGTAGCATTAAGTATATGATTACTGATTTTTATTGTTATCCTTGTAGCTAATGAGCTAGCCAAGATAGATTTAAAATAAAATAAAATAAAACCTAGTCAAGCCATTTTTGATGCGTTAAACAGTGATTTTAATTGGTGCCATATAGATAATGACAATTTTTTTGACCTTAAATAAATTTATGATTAGCAATAATTTTTAGTGAATTTGATTAAAATTTGATCAAATCGTTGAGAAGACAATAATTTTTTACCTTCATAGCTCACTTTATATATCAACTGGTCTTATGATCAGTTTAAAATCGAACAATATTGATAACATTGTGAGTTAAACAGTGTTGACAATACTACCCTTAAAATAGATTCTACACAATATAATAAAATTATAGAATAAAATTTACATTATTATTATTATTATATATATATATATATATGTATGTATGTATGTTAGAATGCTTTGGTGATCAGTTAAACAATGAAATCATTTCACTAATAGAAACCATTTAAATGTACCATAATAAATTAGATGAACTTAATAACATAAAAACCTATGGAATAAAAATTGATGATATGCAATTGATAGAGAAAAAAATACTTGGTGTCTTTTAAATTGAGTCTAACACACAAATTAATTAGTGGGTAAAAATCATTTATTTTATATCAACTTATTTTTAAATATAAATATGAGATAATTCTTGATATATACCTCTAGCTAATAATTTCTCACTCACATAAAAATTCTTTTTCTTAGAGTTTATATATAAAAAATAACTTTGTATTAGTTTTATAGTCAATAATAAATTATAGTACTTAATGTTCGAGTGATGGCTCCAACTAGCCTATTAGTTATGGATTTTTGATTAATATATAGTTATTTATTTACTCAAATATTAAGCTTAACTAGTCCTCGATTATTTCTCTTTTAATAAGTGATATATAATACTGATTAATATGAGTGCTTTTGTGAGTTTTTTCTATAAATCATAGTTGAGTGAAAATCTAAAATCGATCGACTCATTGTGGCTTCAAATGAAGTTAATTCTTGATATTTTAATGAGCTTAAATGGCCCATTGATTAAAGAACAATTACAATGGATGAATTCTCACATCCGTGATCAACAATAAATTACAAAATCTATTATATAAGCGATAGCTCTAACCTACTAACTTATTTTTGAGTTAATTAAATTTTTTTTTCTATTTAGCCCAACTTGGCTCTTAATTAATTCTCCACAAACAAATTTATTCGCATATCATTTCTCTATATTAAGATCCCACTCGATCACCTAAAAACAAGTGGAAGTCACCCGCTTTAATTTAATTTTTTTTTCCCATCCATGACGAAAAGATAACCCATGAAAGCATAACATGCTCGACTTGATGCCATTTGTTAACGAAAACTGAACAACTTATTATTGAATACAAATTAATGTGAGATGATTATTCTTGTGCCCATGAATTGATTAAAAAAATGTACTCTTTGCAAAGATGAATCAAACTACAGGAAGCCAAAAGTAATTAACCCTTAAGAGAAAAACCAGCTCTTTAATGACTTCAGGGTCCCTAATTGGCTATTGTCGCGATCTGTGATAGTGCTCAGCCTGCCGCAGGTGATCGCAACTCTTCAACCACTGTGCTACAACTACTGCAGTAAATCAAATTATCAATCATTCTGCATCGAATATTTTTTATTAATTTCTCAAATCCATTATTGAATTTTGATTTAGTTCCAAGTTTATCTTGAGTTTGAGTTTTCAAAAATTCCTTGTCATGCTCAATTCGTAATTCAATTAGTCTAGTATATCGCATTATACATAAATTTAATTATGTTTTATATCGTTAAGGTGGAGAATTGAACCAAAAATTCTCTTTCTTCATCATCAATTGAATCACTGTTCATGACATAATTTACAAGAACATTCTGTAGTATTAGTAAGAGGAGGAAGGGTTAAGGATTTACCTGGTGTGAGGTATCATATTGTTCGAGGAACCCTAGATACTGTCGGAGTAAAGGATCGCCAACAAGGGTGTTCTAGTGCGTTGTAGATTCTTATCCAAGATTTGTATCATCTGATGATGGCGGGTAATGGGCCTGCACCATTAGCTTGGAAAGCTGGGGTTATAGTCGATGTTGGTTGATCGTTTTTCATATCTCTCATTTAAAATCGAACCCGATTGGTGTCCTAATAGAACGATGACAAAAGTTCCTCTTTATGTGATGTTCTCTTGCTTCACAGGACTTGGAATGGATACAGAAGTTTCTATGTCACAGAGAGGTGTTACCACCTTCGGTATCTCTTTTTGTGTCGCTTTCCAGAGGATTCTGTCTTATCTAAAATTTTTCAAAATATAATTGAGATAAATCTACTATAAATATGTTATAATATTTTATATAAAAGAGAGAATATTAAAAATTTTGGTGTAATTCTTAAAAGTGAATTTATAATATTATATTTTAATGTATTTAATATGAATAATAAATATTTTATAAAAAAATATAGCATATAATTTTGGTCAATTTAACGCAAAAAATTGATTCAAAATTGAAAGAATTTAATGGACTTGAATCAAATCTGACTCAAAATCTAAAATTTCAATATTAAGTTAAGCCCAACTTACTTAAAATTGATTTGAAGTCGGTATACCTTAATTTGTAATTAACAACGGTCCAATCTCAAGAGCTCGAGTGCAACGTTCTTAGGTTGGCTCTGCTCTGTGGTCGCCATAATTTTGATATTTAATACGAAGAAATTAGCAAGATTATTCTAATGAAAATTTAACTTTCTCTTTGTTAAAAGTTAAATGGCAATGTACATGAAATATAAAAATGTGTTTTTCAAAGTTCAAAGATATATTTAATAAAAATTTGTTATCATGAAATTAAGTTAATATATGATACAAAAATTATACATCTAAAAACTTATTCAACTACAGAAAGCGCACCCATGAATATAATAAGCAGTGATTAATTTATATTTGAGCTTGTCCATCTGTTTGTTGCATTTCATAATTTTTATTTTTAAAATTTCCCTTTTTTTAATTTCTTTTTTAAAATAGCTTTGAGTTGTCATCAGGTGCTGCCAAATCATCAAATATATTAGGTGATACAACATTAAAATTTATCCATTTTTGAATTAAAATATATTTAATTTAAGTTTTGAATCGATCGTGCCCATGACTCGAAAACAATTGAGTCAAATCTCAAGTCAGGTATAACTCACTCGAATTACTAGAACTCATTGTGAACTCCACTAACAACAAAATTGTTCGGATCATTATTTTATATTGTAATAATAAAATAAATAAATAAATATTTTATATTTCACATAAATCTATAAATTTTAATATGTATATATGTATGTATAAATTAATTTATGAAAATTATTTAAAAAAATAAATGATGTTAGATTTCCATTTTTTCTATTTTATAAATTAATTTATGGCGCAAATAGTTTAAGAACCGCTTAAAAAAATTCTAAAGCATAATATTAGTAGATAACAATTTGATTTATTAATTTTATACACAGTTACTAGCAATAAAAATAATATTTTCTCATTTTTGACCTGTCCTTTTGGAAATGGCACAATAAAAACATTGGTGAAAAACTAAATGAAAATAATTATTTTACCATTCAATATTTTTGAGTAAAGTTATTAATGGTGCTACATGGAGAAGTAACATTTAATTAATATTTAGTTAGTTACTATCATTAAACTTAATTCTTAAAACTCAACCTTATTTGATAATTGAATGAATTTGATGATTTCGTGATTGGGGAGTCGTCTTGCAGGAGAGCTATCCGTCCTAAGAATAGTTGCCCTAGTAATTGGATCTGCTTGTTAGATGGTAATTGTCTATCCAAGAGGAAGAATGTCTGCTTAAGAGATTTTCACTGTCAGGCCGAGATGAAACGCATCAAGTTGTACATTATAAAGTTCAACGACAAGAGACATGATAGTTTCTTGATGAGTGATATCCCTTGAATCGTCAACACTTGTAATGCAAATGTTGAGCTAAACGCATTAATTTGTTTGCTTTAGGAGTTTGTTGGTTTGCTAGCCGCATGTAAACTGCGAGTATACCCTACTAATGCGTCTAGGTGACACATGAATGACTAAAATATAATGTGTTGGATTTAATCAAATGAACGAGATAAACTGAAAAAATGAATAACAAGATGAACATACAAGATTTTATGTGAAAAATTAATCAAATTGGGAAAATCACAGTATCATTCTTAACAGTTTTAAATCTATTGTATTATGAAATTGAGTAGTAGATATACATGAAGAATGTAATGATGAGAAAAAGAAAGAGAAAAACATCAACTTTTGATATTGTATTTTTGTCATTTACATACTAAAATTCTGAAATTAAGAACAATAATAGTATTATTAATACAAATAATATGAAATTAATCAAAAAAATTGCAGTCGATAATTTTGCTCGAATATACTCAAAATAAAGTTTGAGGTAGAAGATTTTGGCTATAAACATGACTTAAAGTCAGTAGCTTTACTACTTACAATGACGATATGAATCGTATTTTTATGGGATGAATCTGAAATTGGCTCCATATTGTCTCTTCTTCTGTATGGTGAAGATGATTAAAAATACATAATTAATATTTAATCCTTAATAAAATGTTGATTAAATTAAATTTGACAGCCAAATTTTGCGGACTATTTCATGTGATGTTTTAATTATTGGGATCATGCAATCAAATCAGTCAAACAGATATTTTGTTGCAACGAAAACGCTGAAAGTCAAACACAATAAATTTGATTTGAGGGATCAACGCGGTAACCTTTGAAAAAGTATTCCCCTCAAAATAGGAAAAACAATTTTATTTATAACTTAAAAATCACTTAAAATTTAATTTAATTCGTTTAAAATAAAATCAATTAAATTTGCATTCAACTCAACACACACAAACACATATATTTATAATTTTGTAAGGTATAAGATATATATAAATAATTTTACTTGTAAAATAATAATTAATATATATATATATATATAATATATATATATAATGAATAATTTAATTAAAAAATATGACTGAGAATTATGTTTAATTTAACTCTAAACTATTAAGCTTCTACTTATGCGCAGGCAAATGGAGGCCAAATATTTTATTTAATTAATTAAATTCCACCAGGTTCTATTAAGCTCTAATTTAAAAGCAAAAAGTCAGAAATTTGAGGATTATCCTAACCATGGTTTGAAGATTCTGATATAAAATGTCCACTCATCAGTGCTGGACAAATTGCAGCCAAATGTGATCAAGAGATGTCTGACCCGCCGCGGTTTCGAGTAATGTCCATTTGGCGGCAAAAATTTATTGTTTATGCATCGACTTGTTTGCATTATCTTTAATTTTAAACAACAAGAAAAGCTATTTAAAATTGTTAACAAAAGTTAATTGGTGGTGAGAATATACATGCAAAACTGAGTGTATAAAATAAATCACTAATAAAGTCTAAAGTATTTTTTGACAATATTATTTGTACAATGCAATTTATACACGCATTGCACCAAAATCTCCCTCTTGTAAAATTATTGAAATAGCTCACAAATTATTTTTTTTAAAATTTTTTTAGTAAAAACTACATTCCAAATTTAAATCAAAATTCATTTTTTTGTTCTGTTTATTGAGACTAAAATGCATCATATTAGTACAACTCGATACATAGACGATATTATGTTGAAAAAAATAGTAATTGAATAATCTGGGTGTGACTGTCACTGATATAACTCTGAATAGGTGCGCACTATTACTATTTTAATCCTTTTTGCTCAAGAGCAATGAGTGGACAACATATTTTGCTTGTTACTAGCTCAATCCTTTATTTTTTATAGTAATTTTAGGGTGAGCATTAACTAAATCCTTTATTAACTCACTCCCAATTTTATTCGACGATCTTACATGCACAAATGAATGTGATTCTTCTTTTTCACAATATTATGCACTAAATTTGAATTTCTTCATTATGATATTTCGTAATATGTCATTTTTGGCTAATTCTTTATCAGGAAATTTGAATGTGATTCTTCTTAACATCGCCATCTAAAGAATATATATGCAGTACTATTCAAACTAAAAGCATTACAATGAAAATATTTATCATTTCGAGTTATTCATTTTTCCCTTTTTATCAATTCAACTATTTCAACACCAATTTCACTAATTTTTTTCTTTAATAGTCCATCTTTTCGATCCCGTTCTATCAACATGAAGGTTTTAAAAATCAATCGAGACTTTTGAGTTTCAGATTAATTTTAGTATAAATGGATCCGAAAAAGCTACAGATTTTCAGTTTTGACTGAAGCTCAATCAAAACTACTGAAACTTATTTTTCTTCAAAAAATGATATTCAATAAGCGTCATTAATAAATTCGGTTTTGAATTTATAAAACTTAAATAATTTATAAAAAAAATTAAATCTGTCGATATCAAAATCACAATTATCGAAACTATCGAAACTGATACTATCATTTTATGACTGAAACTAAAATCAAAATCGAGTTTTAAATCCTTGATCAAAATCTCCTACTTGTCTCCGTGATTCGATGAATCTAATTTACAATGTGAACTTGGTCACTCTTGTAATTCCATGCATCAATTAATCATAAGCTCCATATAACCAACAGTTAGTGCCTAGATTTTTGGCATTCAAAAAAAAAAACCTTAGATTTTCGAAGATAACTACCATTTAGTTGGCTGAAATTATAGTATAATATTACGTAAATTCATAACTTTAAAGATCTACAACTGTCTCTAGACTTTCAAAAATCTTAATCATAGATCCTTGCATTAAATAACAAACATAAAAATATAAAATTATTATTATACATATTCTTCTGTTCCTCTCTTACTCTTCCAATCTCCAGTATGCTAGCGAGGGCCACAAGCTGTGGCCGTGGTCTTTTAGAGCTAGCACGTACGTGTCCCCTCCTGGCTCCTGCATGGATGCCGCATGCTGACACCTGCACCCATGGCCTTAGTGCGTACATAGTCCTTGTGGGCAACCATGCAGTGGAGCTACCGAGCTCATCCTCTACCAGCAGGGATGATGCTCGCTATTCACGATCGTGCATGCTAGCAAAATTTGCGTTTATAGCTGCATGCGCATGGTGTTTTTATCATTTTATTTTTAAATATTTAATTTAAAAATAAATTCGGTTTAAAATACTATAACAAAAAGCCTAAATTCATTAGAGATAAATCTCTTGAAATATCAATGCCAACTTCAAAAACCCAATTGAAAAATAATTTTTAAAATTATAAATCTACTTAATATTACCTCTTTTAATCTTAAAGTGAGGCAAAACTAATGCCAATGCATATCAATTGCAGCTTATAAGGTTGCTATTCCTTTAATAATTGGAAGAAAGAAGCCGAATCTTTTCTTTTTATCATTCTAATACAACTTTTCTATTTTTTTTTTATTTTTACGAGACTTATCGATATTTATAAAGTATGTAATTTCTATCTAACGTAATGTTTTAATAACTTTTTAAAAACTTAATTCGAGATTATTTGATGTCTTTGTAGTAGACTGAAATGATCTTATGACTTTCTGAAAACCTGTGTTATTATAAGTAAATAGTAGCCAACATTAAATAATAACAAATGGATGCATACAACCAAAAGCATAGATCTCTAACGTTGTATATATAGATGAAATTATAATATGAAACTATCCTTAAATACTGCTGTTGATATAAAAACTTGTTAAACCGCAAGCGCACGGTAATGTTGTAGAAAACAAGTGCGAGTACGGGTCGAATCCACAGAGATGGGTTGAAACAAACCGAACATAGTCTCTTCAAAACGATTTAATTGAGATAAGATGTAAATGAAAATATTAAATATTTAAATGCGAGTGAGTAGAGATTTGAACTAGAACATAAAACGTTGAATAAAAATTGAACCACGGCTCAAAAATGAGCTACAGAATAAAAGTGCTTTTGCTGAAATGAGATGAAAACTAAAGCTAGAATTCGCTAGAATAATATAAAATTAAAACTACAACTTAGCAAAATAAACAAACTAAAAGCAGTGCGAAAAAAGAAAGAAACAAATCAAGCTTAAGGTCTAGCTGTCATTGATACCCGGTGAAAAGCTTCCAAGCTCTCTGCCTTGCTTGCTTCTCTGCCGTGGACACCCAATAGCAACCAAGCCTTCAGCCCTTTGCCTTGTACACACCCAGCTTCTCTGCCGAGCACACCTCCCGCCAGCCCCTAATGGCTTCTATTATAACTATATAATATATTATAATCTCATTTTTTTCTCTCATAATAATATCTTCAGCAATTTTTCATGCAACAACTTTATTAATTTGACTTCAATTTCTCTTGACTATTTAAAGAGCTGGTTGATATTTTCTATGATCAACCATCAATATCTAATTTTACTTTGGCGTTTTAAGATTGGTATTTTATGTTTTGATCTCGCCCATTAACATTTACGCTGTGACGTCACCTACAAATATTCATGAAAAATATATCTGAGTAGTAACTTGATTCTGAATTAATATCATCGAGAAAATTACGTAATAAAATATTATTTAGATTTTAATAATATATTGATAATTCAATTTATATATTTATGCTCAAATGACATAATATTGCTATTAATTTTGCATTTATAAATATATTTAACTGTTCATACGAATACAATATTTTGTTCTTAACAAATTCCCCCACACCTAACTACAATAATGTCCTCATTGTTAAGAATATTTAAAGAAAAACAAACAAGGACAAGAAAATTTAAAAAAATTTGGCTTATCATTTCCAAAGTATGCAAATGAATATTCTATTTACTTACCCGTAACATCAAATCTTATTTTTAATATTTACTCAATCAAATTTTAGTTGTGGCATTTTTGTGCAAGTGTAAATATCTAAAGTTTATGACAGTTA
The DNA here is from genome assembly GCA_019297695.1 of Apostasia ramifera. Taxonomy (NCBI): domain Eukaryota; kingdom Viridiplantae; phylum Streptophyta; class Magnoliopsida; order Asparagales; family Orchidaceae; genus Apostasia; species Apostasia ramifera. The sequence continues at coordinate 231,019 of JAEMOT010002613.1, read as the reverse complement.
GACAAAAGCAGAAGAGTAACATACACCTCGTATATATATAGTGTTTTGTTGCTGGTCCCAAGGTGTAACATATGCCTTTTTCGCATGAATATCAACGTGGTTAGTGCCAATACCCAGCTACTTTGCATTGTACATCACTTAGTATGCTTTGCATGCTCATACTCTTGGTATTAATAATTTGAATTTAGATATTCCCAAGAGCAGCGGAGTATTACCTCACCTTTTTTTCTTAATATTATTATTTTACAAGGTGATGAATCCTTCTTAATTCTTCCAACATACCATAGAACTTAAAAAGATAATGTGAAAGTGATAACAAAATGCACGCAATTATCATTTTCTTGAGTAAAAATAAAAATATAAAATTTTAATACACTTCTAAATAAATAGAAATTCATAAGAATACTAAAATCATAAAAAGCCAATTAAATTTTTTTAGAATACCCCCACACTTGTTCGTTACTTAAATCTTCACATCAAGATATTATTTGCAAGTGGAGGAGAATTTAGCATTTGAAATTCTCTAATTTTAGGGAGAAGGAGAGATAAAATGACTAAGAATATAAATTATATTTCTTTTTCTTTTTTTTTTCTTTTTTTTTGGTTTTTTTAAAAAATTTAAAGAAAAAAAAATGACATGAAAAGAAAAGAAAGATACCACCTTCGTTCTATGTCGCGAAGTTGTTATTTTCTGCACCTTCATTTAGTTCATGAAGCATCATGTTGTTTTCTTCTTCTATTTGCATCGGTAGTTCCAAGTATGATTTTATCTTTTGTCCATTCACTTTAAATTTTGATTTTCTTATGGGGTCTTCAATCTCCACAGCACCATAGGGAAATACCTGTGAAATAATAAAAGGTCCAGTCCATCTTGATTTAAGTTTACCAGAAAACAGATGTAATCGTGAATCATATAAAAGCACTTTTTCTCCTTCTTTAAGTTCTTTTCTTAAAATATATTTATCATGAAATATTTTTGTTCTCTCTTTATAAATTTTAGAATTCATGTAAGCTTCAAGTCTTAATTCTTCTAATTCATTTAATTGAAGTTTTCGTTCTATTTCAATCTCTTCAAAATTTGAATTTAGTTCTTTGATGGCCCACATTGCTTTATGTTCAATTTCTACAGGCAAGTGGCAAGCTTTTTCATATACTAATCGATAAGGAGACATACTTAAAGGTGTTTTATATGCTGTCCTATATGCCCACAATGTATCATTTAATTTATCACTCCAGTCTCTTCTATGCTTGCTAACAGTTTTCTCTAAAATTTACTTAATTTGTCGATTTGAAACTTCTACATGCCCACTTGTTTGAGGATGATAAGGAGTGGCAAGTTTGTGCGTAATAGAATATTTTTTTAGTAAAGTTTCAAATAATTTATTATTAAAATGAGTACCTTGATTGCTTATAATAGCTTTGGACATCCCGAATCGAGAGAAAATATATTTTCTTTTATAAATTTGCAAACAACCTTAGCATCATTTGTTCTTATTGGAATAGCTTCTATCCATTTAGAAACATAATCAACAACAAGCAGAATATATTCAAATTCATTAGATTTAGAAAATGGGTCCATAAAATCGATACCCCAAACATCAAAAATTTCAATGATAAGGATTGGGTTTAAGGGCATCATGTCTCTCCTACTAATTTTTCCTAATTGTTGGCATCTAGGATAACTTTTGCAATAGATAAATTCATCCTTAAAAAGAGAAGGCCAATAAAACCCAGACTGTAAAACTTTACAATCAGTTTTCTTAGCACTAAAATGACCTTCACAAGCTAAACTATGGCAAAAATTTAATATACTTCTAATTTCATTATTGGGTATACATCTTTTAAAAATTTGATCATTACAATACTTAAAAAAATAAGGATCATCCCAATAATAAAATTTAATCATTGACATAAAATATAATTTATCTTGCTTAGTCCAATGAGAGAGAATCTCTTTTGTTACTAAATAGTTAACTATATCAGCATACTAAGGAGAAGAATCAATTAAAAATAAGTGTTCATCTGAAAATCGCTCTAAAATTTCAGTGTTTTGATTTTTCCTATGGTCATCGGTAGTTATTATGGAAAGGTGGTCGGCTACTAAATTCATTGATCCTTTTCTATTTCTGATTTTACAATCAAATTCTTGCAGAAGAAGAATTCAACGCAGCAACTTAGATTTTGCATCTTTCTTAGATAACAAATATTTTAAAGCAGAATGATCAGTATAAATGATGACCTGAGATTCTAAGAGATATGATCTAAATTTTTTAAAAGCAAACACAATTGCAAGAAATTCTTTTTCTGTAACAGTATAGTTAAGTTGGGCCTCATTTAATGTGTAGCTTGCATAATAGATGACATGAGGCTTGTTATCAATTCTTTGCCTTAGTATAGCTCCTAGTGCATAGTTTGAAGCATCACACATTAATTCAAATGGTTCTCCCCACACAGGTGGTTGTAAAATAGGCGAAGAAATAAGAGATTGTTTTAAAAATTCAAAAGCTTTTAAACATTCAGTAGAAAAATTAAAAAGTATATCTTTAGCTAATAAATTTGATAATGACTTTGCAATCTTGCTAACATCCTTAATAAATCTTCTATAAAAACCAACATGACCTAAAAATGATCTTACTTCTTTAAGCGAGGTAGGTAGAGGCAAACTTGTAATCAAATTTACTTTAGCTTTATCGACCTCTATACCATTGCTAGAGACTATGTGACCAAGGACTATTCCTTCTTTTACCATGAAATGATATTTTTCCCAATTTAGGCCCCGTTTGTCTAGAAGTTTAAAATTAACCTAGTTTAATTTTAACCAAGCATATCACATCACACATAAAATTTAATATTAAAAATTAAATTTATTTCACATCCTACACATATTACTAAAATAATAACTAACTTATATCACATCTCTCACATATTCCAATATAATAGCTAATTTTATATCACATCCCTCACATATCTCAACATAATAACTAACTTTATTTCACATCATTCACAACTTTCAATAAAAAAATATCTCTATCCAAATTTAATTTTAACCTTCTTAAATTTAACCTTACAAACAAACACACCCTTAAAGTTAAATTCTTTTCTATACATCTTTTTAAGACCTTAGTTAGGTTCTCTAAACAATGATCAAAGGAGTTACCGAATACTGAAAAATCATCTATAAAAATTTCTATGCAGTGTTCTACTAAATCAGAAAATATAGCTAACATGCATCGTTGAAATGTGGCTGACGCATTACATAAACCAAAGGGCATTTGTTTAAAAGCAAATGTACCAAATGGACACGTAAAAGTAGTCTTCTCTTGACCTTCTAAAGCAATAGGGACTTGTGTATAACCTGAATAGCCATCCAGAAAACAGTAAAAATTATGACCTGCTAGTCTTTCTAACATTTGGTCTATGAAGGGTAAAGGAAAGTGATCTTTCTTTGTTGAAGCATTTAACTTTCTGTAGTCGATGCAAACCCTCCAACTTGATTGAACTCTTGTAGGGACTAATTCATTCTTATCGTTTTTAATTATTATTATGCCTGTTTTCTTGGGAATAACTTGAACTGGACTAACCCATTCACTGTCAGAGATAGAGTAGATAATATCATGATCTAACCACTTAATCACCTCTCTTTTAACTACTTCTTGAAGCATAGGATTTAATCTTCTTTAAGGATCTCTATGTGGTTTAGCATTTTCTTCTAAGTAAATTCTATGTTGAATAATCATAGAATGATTTCCTTTAATATCTCTCAAACTCCATCCAATTGCTTCCTTGTGATTTTTAAGTATTTTAAGTAATTTTTTTTCATGTTCTTTGTCTAAATTAGAGGCTATAATAACAGGATAAGTTTGATTTGGACCTAAAAATGCATACTTAAGATTTTCGGATAGAGATTTTAGGTCTATATTTAAATGAGATAAATTTATTTGATCTTCCCTTATCGATTCTTCTGTAAGGTTGACTTCTTCAAACTCTTCTTTCATCAAGTTTTCATATTTTTGTTCATCCACCCAATTTAACATTTCAATTTCTTTGTCATAATTTGGTTGTTTATATAAATCAAAAACATTTAATTCTACGGTTAGTTTCCAAATGACAATCTCATTTTTTTATTTCTACAATTGATAAGGGCATTAGAAGTAGCTAAAAAGGGTCTTCCTAGAATGACAGGGATTTGTGATCTTTGATCTGTTTCCACTTCAGTTTCAATAACTATAAAATCGACAGAAAAAATAAACTCTCCTACCTTGATTAAAACATCTTCTATAACCCCTTTAGATATCCTAATAGATCTATCAGCAAGTTATAAAGTGATAGTTGTTGACTTAAGTTCACCTAAACCCAGCTGTTCATAAAGCCAAAATGGTAGCAAATTTTCACTTACTCCTAGGTCGAGTAAAGCTTTTTGAATAGTTTTGTCACCTATCACTATAGATATGGTAGGACATCCAGGATCTTTATACTTGATTGGAATTTGATGGGACAAAATAGAACTAACATTAGATGCTAAGAAAGCCTTTTTGGGAATATTAGTTGTTCTCTTACTAGTACAAAGTTCTTTTAAATATTTTGCATAAGGTGGCATTTGTTGGATAGTTTCTAATAAAGGAATATTAATTTTAACTTGAGAAAATGTCTCTCTAATTTTATCCATATGAGCTGAATTTTTCTTGTTAGCTAGCCTGTGAGGAAATGGGGGCCACAGGTCAATAGATTCTTTCCGACTAACATTCAGATTTTTCAAGTTCATTAGTTGGTTTTGTGCTTGCGGTCTGGGATAATAATTCTACTTCATTTTTTTTGTTTACGGTATGACTTGAAAGAGTATCTTCAGCAATATCTTCAGAAGTTTTAGATAAAGAGTCGATTGCATTTTGGTCAGTCAAAGAGATATGTTCTTCTAATTCAGGATTGTGAACAGATGTGTGTCTTCTAGCGTCTTCTTCGAGTTCTTCAGGAGTACCAATCTTGTTATTAATTTGTCTTCCTGATCTCAAAGTTATTACTGCATTAATTCCTTTATTAGCCTCACTCGAAGATGATGGATCCCTAATAACTACTTGATTCATTGGATTTGGTTCAGGTTGACTCGGTAGGGTTCCTTTTTCTCTAGTTTGTACTAGTAATTGTGCAAGTTGAGAGATCACATTGTGCAAAGTCTTTTCTAAGCTATTTTGGCTTCTTTCTAAGGTTCCTAACCTCCTTTCTGTTTCATTAAAACTAGGGGGCATGTATGTTTGTGCTAATAGTGGCATTAGAGGTCTTTGAATATGTTAAAAATTTTGTGCAGGTAAATTACCACATGAGTTAAATTGAGGAGCATTTGTATTTGGATTAGGAACTGAGTTTCCTTGATTCCATGAAAAGTTTGGGTGATTTCTACATCCAAGATTATAAGTAGGTGCAAAAGGATCGTTTTTAGGTCTTGCCTAAGCCAGATTAGCTTGTTCCGGTTCGACACTTAATTAATTTGCAAAAGATGGACATGAGCTTAACGTGTAATTCAAAGCATGACAGTAGCTACAAGATGAAGCTATCAGATTTTGATTTTGATTCTGCTGAATATTAAGACTTCTAAGTTGTTGATCTATGGCAGCAATTTTAGCCTCTATTAAAAGTTGTGTTTTCTGCATAGTATAAATTCCACCCTTAGATGAAGATATTTTAGATGCTAGGCTAGGTTGTTCTCTAGTAGTTTCCCATTGAAGTGATTTATCAGCTAATTTTTCTAAGAAATCCCAAGCTTCATCCACATTTTTGGCTAAAAATTCTCCTTGACAAATTGATTCAACCATCGTCCTAGTCGAGTAATCCATTCCTTCATAAAGTATTTGACATAACCTCTATTTTCAATTCCATGATGTGAACATTGTGCAAGCAAATTCTTAAATCTATCGATATATTTCCAAAGCATTTCCTTATCTAATTGGACAAATTGATTAATTTCTTTTCTCAGTCTTACAATTTTACCATTTGGAAAGTATTTTTTTAGAAATACTTTTATAAAGTCATCCCATGTTTCAATTGAGTTAACCTCTAGGCTGTATAACCATTTTTTAGCATTGTCTTTTAAAGCAAATGACATTTGCCTAAACCTAATGGCATCTATAGTCACATGGGGGTAATGCATAGTCATACACATCTCTTTGAACTCTCTTAAAAATAGATAGGGGTCTTCTACTCCCGTAATCTAGGTAACATATTAATATGATGAGCTTTGAGTTCAAACATCGCATTTTTTTGCATAGGTGGAAGTTGAAAACATGACGGTAGTGCAGAATGAGTAGGATAAAATATATCTCTAAGTAGAGGTTGTTGTGGTGGAATATTAACCACAATATGATTAAGAGCATTATTGTTATGATTTTTAGTCATGTTTTACAGGTTGTCGTCAAAGAGCGGAAGTTAAACAAATATATCAAGAGAACGAGAATCACTTCTTAATAACCTTCTATTTGTAGGACTTCTACTCCAAATACTCATATGACATTAAATTAAAATCTAATTAACTAAAGCATGCGGTAGCAAATAGTAAATAAATATATCTTTTTTTGGTTTGGTTTTCTATTTAATTTTCTTTTTCAGCAGTAAATAAAATAAATAGTTTTTTTTTTGAAGAAAGAAAATAAACTAAAATATAAGATAAAGCATGCTTGGAGTTGAAATAAAAAGGACTAACATAAAGTATAAATTAATACGAGAACTAAATTAAGGATGCTAATTGATTAAAATGAGAAATTACATGTAAACAGTAGAAAAAGAAAATAAGAACAGCAAACATAGTGCATGAACTATAAAAAGCTAAATTAAGAAATGTAATGTTCCAAGTCAATTACGAATTAGAGAGCATTGCAAGCAAGATCGTTTTTTTTTATGTAAAAATAAACTTAACTTACGATGAGAGAAAAATATGTTGGAATTTCAAAATCCATCCCCGGCAACGGCGCCAAAAACTTGTTGATATAAAAACTAGTTAAACCGCAAGCGCACGGTAATGTTGTAGAAAGCAAGTGCGAGTACGGATCGAATCCACAGGGATGGATTGAAACAAATCGAACATGGTCTCTTCAAAACGATTTGATTGAGATAAGACGCAAATGAAAATATTAAATATTTAAATGCGAGTGAGTAGAGATTTGAATTAGAACATAAAACGTTGAATAAAAACTGAATCACGGCTCAAAGATGAGCTACAGAATAAAAGTGCTTTTGCTAAAATGAGATGAAAACTAAAGTTAGAGTTTGCTAGAACAATATAAAATTAAAACTACAACTTAGCAAAATAAACGAACTAAAAGCAGTGCGAAAAAAGAAAGAAACAGATCAAGCTTAAGGTCTAGCTGCCATTGATGCCAGGTGAAAAGCTTCCAAGCTCTCTGGCTTGCTTGCTTCTCTGCCGTGGACACCCAACAGCAACCAAGCCTTCAGCCCCTTGCCTTGTACACACCCAGCATCTCTGCCGAGCACACCTCCCGCCAGCCCCTAATGGCTTCCATTATAACTATATAATATATTATAATTTCATTTTTTTCTTCATAATAATATCTTCATCAATTTTTGATGCAACAATTTCAATAATTTGACTCCAATTTTCCTTGAATATTTAAAGAGTTGGTTGATATTTTCCATGATCAGCCATCAATATCTAATTTAACTTTGGCGCTTCAAGATTGATATTTTATGCTTTGATCTCACCCATTAACATTTACGCTGTGACGTTACTCACAAATATTCATGAAAAATATATCTGAGTAGTAGATTCTGAATTAATATCATCGAAAAAATTATGTAATAAAATATCATTTAGATTTTAATAATACATTGATAATTCAATTTATATATTAGAAATAAGAAATATAAAAATTATACTCAAATGACATAATATTGCTATTAATTTTGCATTTATAAATATATTTAACTGTTCATACGAATGCAATATTTTGTTCTTATAAACAACTGCCAAAATAAAAATCAAATGCCGAAAACCATAAAGCAGGGCGATCTTAACAAAATCAAATCAAGTGAGCATTTAATTTGACATTATTTTTATATTGTGCAATATTATTTAGATGTCATGATATTTAAATATTATCTTTTAAGTGAAATTCTATTATTTTTAAAAGGCTATTTAAAGATATTATTAAATTAAATAATTATTTTTTTGTAGATAATGTGACATGATATCAAGATAATATTAAATCAAATGCTCTGTAATGCAAATACTAGAAAGTGAAAATCGATCAAAATGAAAGAAAATTTGTGGTCACTAGAAAACATTAACAATAAAAGCTCAAAAACATTTATGGTAAAAATTATATAGTAAATTTCATTTGATTAAAGTATGTTTTTAGAAGGTTTAGGTTTTTTAAATATAAAAAAATTAATATTATAATAAAAATAATAGTAAATTATTACTTAAAATTTAGGAAATATAAAATAATGTAAATTTTTTAAAATTCTTCGTCAAGAAGCAAAATTCAGATAGACCAAACAAAAACAGAGGGGCCATGTCATATAAGTTTTTTTTTTGGAAGTCGCCATTTTATATAAGTTAATGGACTGTGTTTAATAAAAACCTGAAAATTTACGCACAAGGTATAAAATTCAGTTGAAATTATACATTTCAAATATTTTTAAAATTATATATATATAACTCTCAATTCCTTAAAATATTATGTACTTTTCTCAAATTTACATATCTTTTAAGTATTATTACAGTAAATATTTAAAAGTGTGCACCTAAGTTCTTTTTTTTTGTTTTGATTTCATCTATTAGCACTATAATTTTTCGCCCATTTTTCTGGATAATATCATAATAATTTATTACCATTTGAAGTTGTATTTCTTCTAAGATTTTAATGTCTTTTTTACAGTTATTAGCATAATGGCCTTCTTCGCCATATTTAAAATATTTACAAGATTTTTAGAAAAGTTTGATTTTCGTTTGAAATATTTATTATGTTTTTTAAGTTGTTGTGGTTTATATCGTATATGGAAATGTTTATAGAAGTGTTTGCATCGTGGTTGCTTAGTATAAGAAAAAGAATGACGTTTGGGTTTAGAGTGACGTTTTTTTAGTTATGTCCATCATGCTTGCTGCGTGATGGAAGAATTATAAATTTATAAGTCGGTAAAATATTAATACAATATTATTTATATTTGGCTTTATATTTGTCCTTAGAAAAGAATTTTCTTAGTTTTTGCTCGCGACAGTATTCTATAAATAAATTCATAGCACATTTAACACGTAAAGCTAATGTATCAAATTTTAAGTATGTAATATCTTCTGTTAAGGCTTTATTAGAAAAAACACAACTTCAAATGATAACAAATTATTATGATATTATCCAGGGAAATGAATTGGCAATCTTATCAGAAATTGATTATGAAATTTTATCAATAGAAGATATAGATAATTTAAATATCAATAGTGAATCTGAATATGAGACAGATACTTCTGTGTCATATTCAAACTCAGATTCTAATAAATCACTAAATTCATATTCTAATGATGATATAAATTATATATTTATGTTGTATGAAGAAATTGATAATGATGAAAAAAATATAGAAAAACTAGTAAATATATCATCTGATAATCACAATGAACAATTTATCTTTGATAATAATTTATATCAGAAAATAATAAAACTAAAAAATAACACTAAAGAAAAAGATATATATAAAGAAAAATTTAGCCTACAATTAACAAAAAAAAATAGTATATTTTATTGAATATTTTGAAGGTAACACTGATAGTTCTGAAAAACCAACAGCAATAACCAAATTACACATAATAACAAAAAATAAGATTAAGAAAATATTAAACAAAATAAAAAATACTGACCTAATTAAATACCTTCATTTGGGTTGTATCTAAATTACCATAAAAGCTAATTTTCGAGCAAGACTAGATTCTCCTATAACTTTAATTATTTCTGATAATGGACTTATAACAACAGAACAATCCCTAATGGGAATAATATAATCTAATTTATTATATCAAATAATAAATTTCAAAATATTTTCTAATTTTTCTATAAGTTTAAAAGATAAAAATTTAGATCAAAGTTTAATGATATTCCATAAACTTGAAAATATACCCATGCTAAAAGGAAGTAACCCTTAACTTTTACGTGGAGATTATTAGGATATTTTTTCAAAATAAATAATGTAGAAATAAAACTAATACCTTCTGATATTAGACTAGATGACCTTTATAATCAATACTCAAAAATAATATATCCAAAATAATTAACCAATAAAGATATACAATTATTATTAGAATGAAATATAAATATAGAAGAAATAAAAAAACATCAATCAATTGAAAAACCTCCTACTAAATAATTACATATAAACGAAGAAAGATTATCCATTGATACAATAGACAATTAGATAAAAAACTAGACAATATAAATATATCAAAAAGACTACAAATAAAAGATTTAGATCAAGAAGACTTTGATAGTACCCCTAACACCAATTTAGATTTAAGTATAATACAAGTCTTAATTAGTTTTAAAGAAAAAACTATTACATTAAAAGCTTTAATAGACACAGGAGATTCTTTATCATATATAAAATCTGAATTAATTAATAATAACATATCTAAAGCAGAAAAGAAACGTTATTATACCGTTGATAAAACAATACATGAACTTAAATACATAGCTAACATAGATAATTTAATGATTATAGATATATTCAATGAATTACATAAACTAGAATTTGATATAATTTATAGTGATGAAAGAAGTACATTTGATATGTTGATTAGTCAAAATATCCTAAAAAAATATTACCATTACATCTTAATCATGAAACAATACAGTTAAAAATTCAAGAAATAATGATAACTATAAAACGATTAGGTGAATGCAATTTACATACTATAAACGTCTTAACTGACCATAATAACAAAATATCTTTTAATAAAATAGAACACAATCCAAAATATCCTAAAGAAATAGAAATAGGATATGAATTCTATTCATTTGAAGACATCTTAATACAACCTAATACATCTTCAAAAGTTCGAACAGATATAAGTGTCAAAATAGACATGAAATATTATGAATTAATCAAAGAAAAATATGGTTGGATATTTAATAATGATATGACCATAACAGAAGAAATTATTAGATCTGATTATAATGGAGAAATAAAAGCTGTAATAAAGAACAATGAACAAAATACATTAATACGAATAAGAAAAAATTATAAATTATTTGATTTAATAATATTTTCTATTACAAAACTTAACCTTGAATATGAATCTGCATGATATAAACAGACATTTAAATAAAATATGTATTAAAATATATTTCCCAGAATATAAATCATTTCATATTTATGCTATAATCGATACTGGTGTAACACGAAGTATCATAAATGAATAACTCTGAGTAGATAAATTCTCTGACAAATTCGAAGAAAAAGTCTCGTTCACCGAAATTAACAGTACTATGAAAATTTTAAAATATGTCAAAAATATAACTCTTCTAGCCCAGGTTGAAGAAAATTATATAGCATTATTTTTTTCCCATATATATATATTTATGCAAAGATTTTTCTTGTGATATGATCATTGGCATGGATGTATTAAATCAATATTTGCTTCTTACTATACATATAACCTATTACACATTTACGATACAACAAACACAGATTAAAATTTCATGAATTTTTAATCATCTTAAATTAATCAGAATGAATTATAAACCAGAAATTCTATCTTTAACAGAAAACTTCAAATTAAAATATATGGCATCATTACAAAAAGTATTTTCTGATAATCCTCTATTATTATTTAACAGAAGCCCACGTTTTTGTAAATTAACTATTTTAAACGAAAATAAAATCATAAGGGTAAAGTCTTTAGTATATTCTGCCCAAGATACCGAAGAATTTAAAAAACAACTAACAGAATTAAAAAAATTAGGACTTATAGAAAATTCTTCTGGACCTCATTTTTTCCCTGCCTTCATGGTATGAAATCATGCTGAAGAAAAACAAGGAAAAGCTCAAATGATTATTAACAATAAAAAACTTAATGATAATCTAAAATTTGACGAATTTTATATTCCAAGCACTGAAAGTATTCTGAAAAACATTAGCAAAGCAAAATGGTTTAGTAAATTCAACGCTAAATTTGGATTTTGAGAAATTAAAATAGAAGATAACACTTCGAAAGAATTAACAGCATTCTCAACTCCATTTGAATATTTACAATGGACAGTAATGTCTTTTGGATTAAAAAATACACTTCAAATATTTCAGCAATGGATGAATTCTATTTTTTTATCTTATAATCAATTTATTCTTGTATATATTGATGACATACTTATTTTTTCTACTACATATGAATAACATCTTGAACATTTAGAAATAATTAAAAATTTATTTATACTACATGACATTATTTTAGATAAAAATAAAATAGAATTATGCAAACAAACAATCAAATATTTAGGAAAAATTATAGATCATGGAAAAATAACATTACAAGAGAATATAATAATAAAAATTAAAAATTCTCTGATACTTTTGACAATGTAAAACAACTACAAAATTTTTTGGGTATATTAAATTATGGTAAAAAATATATTCCTAGACTAAGTCAACATACTAAAAATTTACAAGAAAAACTAAATACAATCAATCAACAATATAAAAAAGAAACTGAAAAAACAATATCAAGATGAGAAACTGATAAAATGAAAATACAATTAAATGAGACTGAAAATAAGAAATTAAATATCTTAAAACGATCATTACTAAAATACCAAAAACTATAATACCTACAAAAGATGATCAATTAATACTCAATACAGGCGCTAGCAACTAATATTGGGCCGACGTACTAGTTACAGATCAAAAAGAAAATATTGGATATACTTCTGGTAAATTTACAAAACCCGAAATAAACTATTCATAACCGATAATAAGGGATTATATCATTACATAAAAAATAAAAAAAATTGTTAGTTTTTCCTGTAAATTTTTAGTATGTTGACAAACATTGTTGTTGTGGTTTATATATAAAAGTTTTTGCGTCGTGGTTGCTTAGTATAAGAAAAAGAATGACGTTTGGGTTTAGAGTGACTTTTTTTGTAGTTATGTCCACCATGCTTGCTGCGTGATAGAAGAATTTTAAATTTATAAGTTGGTAAAATATTAACACAATATTGCTTATGTTTGGCTTTATATTTGTCCTTAAAACAAGATTTTCTTAGTATTTGCTCGTGACAGTATTCTATAAATAAATTCACAGCACATTTAACACGTAAAGCTAATGTATCAAATTTTAAGTATGTAATGTCTTTTGTTAAGGCTTTATTAATAAATATAGTATATTCGCGTTTACACTTTTCATCCTAAGGTGTTGGTAATTTATTAAAATAAATTTGAGCCCAATGATCATATCGAAAAACATGTAATTTTCAAACATATTTCATATATTTTTGAGAGAATTCTTCAATAAAACATATATTACCAATTTGCATGTGTGATAAGATTATTTCTATTCGTTCGATATCTTCGGTATGACCTAATGATCAGTCTGCGAAAAATTCTAATAAGAATTTTTCGAGAAGGATGATAGCTTCATCTTTATTTCTTTCTTCCTTTATCTTTTGAAATTGAGGAAAATTTTCAAGAGATTTGAGAACCATGAATGCAGATCGAGTAAATTTAGAAGTTATCATTTCTAATAATTATTGTGTTGACATATAAGCATAGATATTTTTTAATCCTCTAACTAATTTTATTCATTGTGATATATATTATTTTCGTTCTAATATCGGAATTTTATCTATATTAAAGATATAGAGATCAATTTTTGGATGAGATTTATTTTAAAAATAGTCTTTTTCATTTGTGTATATATCATCAAATGGATCTTCTTCCTTTAGTTGATAATATTGATCAGCATATTCATTAAAATATTGATATAGTGAATTATGATGTGGTGCTCCATCAGGTCGTTTTCTTTCACTGGGTTCACCTACTTCCATATAAATTTCTTCAGTTATTTGATTATTCTCACTTTCACTATTATTATCTGTATTTGAATATATTTCATATTTAGGTGTATAATTATATAAATGAAATAGTTTCTCTTTATCTTTATATATATTTTGTATAGCTTTCAGTTTATCTGTAGTTGGTTCATTCATATAATCTCTTTATCTTTATATATTAAGAATAAGTTATAGTAGTATTCGAAGTTTTCAAAATCTTCTAATACATTAATTTTATTGTGAATTTGAGTTAACTGTTTTTTATTTAATGGTACATTCATCCAATGATAATATTTTTCGTTAGTATCATCAAAATTTTCTTTAATTTTATCTTGTTTTTTTATTATAGTCTCTATAGTTTTTAGATCTTCTTTTATTTCAATTAAATTAGTTTAATTTTGAATAGATATATTATCATAAACTTCGTTAAGCATTTCTATTATTATTTTAAAATTATTTGTTAAATTTGTTCCACTTAATTCTTTTAAATACTTAGTCTTTATTTTTATAATATTTGAAGGAAAGTTTTTTGTTTTTTCAATGATATTTGTAGTGGGTTCAGACATAGACTTGGTGAGAATATTTTTAGGATTGTTTTTTGATCATGGTGAAGACTTGATCTAAAGATTATAAGCATCTTTATAAACTAATAGTCTGAAAGAATTTGTTTGTTTGGTACCTAAGACCGGTGTTCTTACCCCACCTTTTCAGGATTGCCATGTATATACGCTCCATAAAACGGCACAGATAGCCTAAATTAAGAAGGTTTGTAGGCAAAATTACGGAAGAATATATATGTTTTAACAAGCCAAATTCAAACTACAGTTTCAAAACATGAACTTAAAATTTTTCGATGCAAAATCGTCAGCCAGATCAAAAAATAAGCAGAATTTAAGCAAATATTATAATAATTATGTCGAAGAAAGATAATAAAGTATTATTACTTACAACGTACCAAGCTCTGATACCAGAGAGAGAGGGAGAGAGATGGTAGAGAGAGAAGTGGAAGTGGTAGATCAGAAGAAGGATTGGAAAACGGATGCCTTCCACAAGCCGGAGGTTTTCCATTTTTATAGACATACATATGCAAACTATAGCTGCTTCAATTATTGTGCTTCCATTATTGTTGTTATCGTGTTCACAAATATAAAGCAAAAGATGCCTGATAGCGTCATAGGTATTATTTCCTTTAATAGCGTCCACATGTATAAAGTAGAAGATAAGATGCCTGATATTATTGTAGGTATAATTCCAAAGAGGTCTTTACTTAATCGGACTGTAATGAAATATCATCTAGAATAGAAGAAAGCAAGTAATTTTTCAGTTTGAGGTCCCCACTGAAAGTCTAGATCATTATTGCCAGTATCGATTTCAGTCAAATCGTCTTCATCATAAACCATGATTCGTCCATTGCTTTGAAATTTATACTTATGCCGTTCCTAATAAACTGTTAATAATTCTGATAAATTTTGCTTCTATTCATAATCCCATGAATAACCAAAAATTCTTTCATGACTGGCTGTCCTCGAGTACGTTGTCTGGTTTGGCACCATATTTGATAAGCTGGATAAACTAAATATTGATCTGGTTCAACAAATGTTGAAATTATTTCAAACTCTAATATCCGATCGAAGGGTTCAGTGGTTAATATAATTGTCTTGATAATCTGTAAAAATCCGCTCCATTCTTCATAATTATGTGTGTCGATGATAAATTTTCGGACTATGCCAAGTTCTATTGGGCGTTCCATATGTGGTGTGAATGCTATAAACGTTCATTGATGTCCATCGGGTAGACTGATTAATGCTTCCTTTAATAAATATGGTAAATCTCGATCTTCATATATATTGTCCAGAATCTGAGTTTGTAAATCCTTTAGTAATAATGTCATGACCTTTCGTAAACATTCTTTCCTTCTGGCTTTTTTCATACAGGGAGAATTGATATTTTTATATTTATATATGACTTCTAATATAGGATATAAGTCACTATATTATTCAGGATGAAATTCCTCGCATTTCTGAAGAAGATGCTGAGAAAATTATTCTTCATTCTGAGTTTATAGGTAATAGTCTGAAGAAAATATTCTATATGATATATGTAAGATATTATTTCACGGAGATTATATATCATTGGAGAATTATGTTGTAATCCTCTAATAATTTTCCAAAAACTATTGATTATATTATATGTCTTAGCAGACATGAAAATATCGGACTTATAATTGCTAGTGCTTCCCACTAGTGATTGTATTTGTCAAGAAAATCTATAGTAATAGTTTCTTCTTTGAAGGATATATCTTTTTTATATATTTTGGGGAAAGAGATATTATATATCCTCTGTAGAGAAATATTGGAATGAGTTAGCAATTTATCTTTCCAGAGAGTATTCATGATGCCTGATGTCTGCAATTACAAAGAAATGTCTAAATATTTTCCCGAGAGAGAAAATCTGCTAAAATGTTAGTAAATCTAGGATTAGAAGAAATAGTATAATTATATATTCATCTAGCTGTAAAAGCCATCAAATTCTTTTACTATTATTGTCATGTTTTTTATTTTTTATTAGCACTATAATTTTTCGCCCTATTTAAAAATTAAAGAAAATTATAGTAATAGTGTGTTTCAAATTTGCAACCCCTATTTTAAGCAAACTCTTTTTCCGCTAGGTTAGAAGAGCACCATCTTATTATATTATTTACCTTAATAAAAAATAATTCTAACAAACTAAAAAATAGTTATAATTTTAAAATTAAGTGTAAAAAATATAATTTCTTAAAATTTTCGATGAAATATGTAATTTCAGCTAGATTTGATGGCCTTTGCATGAATCTTCCTAAATGCATGTCATTAAAAACCATATATATATATATAT